>JAWWEQ010004522.1:0-54889 GCA_035583055.1 Torymus tubicola
CAAAAATTTAGTTACTATAATTTATAGCTGTTGAAACTATATCGATATATTTATCGTTAACATATTATAGTTTATCTATGATTAAAAAATACAGAGAAGACAGCTATATTCAATTTTACTATATAATATAGTTAACATTACTAACGTCTTTTTTCTCAGTGTACGAGCAGAACGAGGGACAGAAAGATAAGGTCTTGAAGTAGTTAATTTAAAGTATTAAATTTAAAGTAGTTAATAGTATTTTTTTCAATACTGGCATAATTAGGTGGCATATTATCATATATAATTCAGAAAAACATACGTTGGTAATATTATCCTTTAAGTTACCATAGTTTATTTTTAACTTTCCAATGTCTAAGAATTAGTTTATTCTACTGAGGGTTATAAATATTTCAATTATGCGGTGATAACTGTCAGTACGACAATATTTGTTGCAGTAGCTAGACCATGTTACACATACACGCACGCACGTAGACACACACACATACACACAAATTTTTTAGAACATCAATTGTAAACATAGATAAATATTGACTATTCTCGATATGACAATTAAGTTGTTTGTCCGCAATAAACTACAGATATATCTGGGAAGACGTCAAATAAATTGCACGTTTATTTTCCCGCGATTCTTCAGGTCATTTCGTTCGGAAGAAAAATAGCCGGTAGACCACACGGCTACAGCACCGTACCGCATGCGCTTGCTGCACATTTTCCGTAAAAGTGCCATATACGTGGCCGCGCAATATAACGTCGATCGTTCTTGGCACACGGGCGCTCGACCGACCATGGAATTTTACATACAATACAAGGATATCACGAAGCGCTATCGATAACTCATCTGCCCTGCTCCTGCTCCTCGGCTCGTTCTATTTCAACCGTGAAGAATTGTGTCCACGAAAACTTGTGGTCTGAATGATTATAGAACCAGTTTTTTCAACTTGGACCTTTTGGTTAATGCATGCTATTAATCACAGTATTTCTGTGTAATGGAGTGTAATGTATACTGATGAGTTGATTTAATAGGTAATTAATTTTTTTATTTTATTTTGTAAGTCGTTGTTGCATTATTCTAAAAATCAAATTTAAAATTATTTTAAAATATGTGCTTCAAAGTACTTCGTATATAGGAATTATTTATTAATTACATAATACTTACTCTAAAATGTTGATAAAAAGAAAACCGTTATAAATAAATTAATAAATAAATCGATAGGAATTTATTTTTTCAATTTCTCCCATTTACACTCTTTGTAATGTATAACAGTCAAGCACACTGAGAGAAGAATTTGTTTATAGTTAATAAGAAGATATATTAAAAATACACACAAAAATTTATTTATATTTAATGATAGCATATTAACTATTAATATGCCATCACATTAATAGTAATATTTTGGAATGTCAGTCAAATATGAATGTTTTTACAGTTACAATTTCCTTATTTCCCCAAAATCAACTATTTCGTATTAACTGTTACTAAATATATTAACTATAAATAAATCCTTCTCTCAGTGCAACTAGTTCAAGTATATCCTCTAAGTATATATAATGTATACAGAAGCTGCATTGAAAACTTGAATTATTTATAGGTCAATCTAGAAGGTATAAATTCAGTAGACATTGTACTGTACACACATGTCAATCATTTATAATAGCAGTCGTAGAATGACATATTCTCCGTATACGATTAAATATATAAACGTCATATTCTTGTCGAACATCATGCTCCGATGCAGGCGCGTAACTTGTGTACACAACACGACGTGCAAACCCATCACTTTTTCATCAGTACCCCGCATGCGAGTCCTCCACCAAAAAAGGCTCCCTCGGCAGAAGTCGCGCTCTGGCACGTCATATTCCGCGCACATCGCAGCTCCATATTTAAAGTCACGTTTGTGCGCGCAGGGGAGGAGAAGACGCGCAGTTGTCGCTTCGCTGCGAAAATTCGGCTGGGATAACGGATTCTCGAAAGGAAATCGACGACTCCCGGCACATACATTAAACGCGTCTGCTTCTTCTTCTTCTTCTTCCTTCTCCTTCTTTGCGCGAATGTTGCCATGTGCCGCCTAATAATACATTTCTGGTCACGTCGCCAGGGTCGCAGCGATAGGCCAAAAGGTCGACACGTGCTCGAGCACACGTGTGTGTATATCTGCGCGCATTGAGAAAGCTGGACATGGCAGGGAGCGAAGGTGAAGGCGAACCGGCGAACTTCCGATGATGCCGTGGTCCACTGTGTTGTGCGGCGTGGAATATAATCGAAGGCCGCGGGGATGATGTTCGGTTTTGATATATGATGAAGATAGCGCGCAGTCGAGTATCGTGGTGCACCATACTGAGAAAGAGAGAGGAAAAAGTTTATATATTATAATACTTTTAGTGGTCTTGAATGTATTTGCATAGTTATATATAAAATATAATTTTCAACATGACTTCTTACCTTGCGTTTGACTTTATATCTCACTTATAAGTTTCACTTCTCTGTGAGATTTTGTAAATAACATGGAAATGCTTGAAAATGTAAATGGCGGTTAAGTATAATGTTTTTGATTTAAATATAGAACCATATTTTTCTCAATTTTCTACGTATTTTCAATGATTTAGATAATTGCAAAGCAATGTTGTTATTTTTCTAATTTCTACTTTTACCAGAATACTTTCTCCTTTGCGCAAATATTATTAATTTAATGGTAATATTAAAATACCTTAATCTCAAGAAAAACAATTTGCAAACTTGTTCTCTGGATCTCTCAATGTAATACCACGTATCTCTTTAACGATACGGTGAAACTCTCTTAAACGAAACGATCTTCGACGCGTTAATCTAATGAAACGTGAAATAGGAAATCAGAGACAACGAGTCAAGTCAGTCATGAAAACGAAGAGGCGCGCACGCGCGTGAGAAGACAGGGAGCAACGTAAATCTGCGCGCGACGAATCAGCTGCTGCCCGAGATATATACGAAAGACCGCAGTATAGCGGCGAAATCCATTTCGTGGCGAATTAAACGCGGGTGCAAACCAATTAAATGTACCACGGGAATCCTCCTGTAGTCGTTGCTACTGGCCGTTAGGCTTGTATCGCCCGCGGTGACATAATTCAAGTCGTATTCGATTTTTCGGCTGAATTTTCGGGAGGGAAAAAGTTAAACGAAGACAAGTAAATTTAGTGTGTGGGAAACTTTATGTGGGGTTGGAACGTATAGGGAGGGCAAGAGAATTCTTATCAAGCCCTGGAACTTATTTATAGAGAAATTGTTGCATCGAATTGAATGCGTTGTTATAATAAAGTTATAAATTCAGTTGATTTATTTCATTTTATTGAAATTAAATATGAATACTGTAAAAGTTTATTGTAAACAATAAAAAATACATTTTAAAAGATTTATTTCATGTTACTATAATATATTAAATTTAATATTTGCAAAGGTAAAATTTTAAATATACAGTCAAAAAAGAAACTTCTAAAATTAAAATAGGTACCATTACATTAATTTAAGCAAAATTAATAATAAAAGTAATAAAGATTCTCTGTTTGAATTTTAAAATGTATTTATATACCCTGATCAGGTTTTTCTATTTTAGCACTAATTTTAAAAAACTTCTATATTATTTTCCCAGTGCGCAATAACTCGTAATATAATTTCGAGGTGAAAGGGAAATAATGTCTACTAACAATATAATGTCAATCTCATATAAGTAAACGATTAATATCAAATTTCGCCCAAAATTTATGCAGTCACAAAATATTCTTAATATATAATTACTGAATTCTGCACAAAATCTACCTACGTTTCAATTCCTCGTGACAAATGATCGTAAATAATATGGAAATTAGAAGAATACAATAAGAATTCTTTTATCTCCCACATCTTAAAATTATTTATTAATGTAATCCGAACGTCATTATGTAAAGATATCATTATGCTCCTGCTGAAAAAGTTTCAAAATAGTCGAGGAGGTAATTATTGTCGCACGGGACATACTGATTATTTTCATCGTTCACAACCTTCTGGACTCATCAGAATCGCCCACGATTGGCAGAAGGCAATAAATTCTCCAATAAACATCACCTTGCGCCATGACAAAACACATCCTTCAAGTCTCAAGCCAGTCGTTTTAAAATTTCATTAAGTCCATCAAGCCACATAATTTCGCTCGTAAAAATCGTCGAATTGCGCATTTACGAATCAATCCCCATTGGCCGAATTGTGTCAGACTCCTTGTCTCCAATTTTCATATACTTTTCTTCTCCCCTCCACTACTCGGTTCTCGCTATTCCCGAAAGAAACAAAAGTCGTCGTCACGACTGCAATTACGCGCGGGCGAATCGGAATTATAATGAAAGAAGGAGAAAGAACGAGCGAGGTTCGCGCGGCGCAGCGACAAGAAAAAAAACGACGTTTGGACGACTGTAAAAAGAGAATGTGGGTCGTTACAAAAAATTATGGCGGGCGCGAGAAGTTTTCGCCGCTGGGGTTTTCACTCGCGCGCGTGTTCTACTCTCCCGCGCAGGAACTGTCGCGGAGACGCATAGACCTGAAGAATTCCAATTACGCGCCCCCCCCCCCCCCGTCGACGACGTGTCTTGCAGTTTGTTTAACAAAAGTGACTGCCGAGATGCAAAGTATATTGGATGGGCGTGGAGTGGCGCGCAAAGGACACGCGGCTGCAGGCTGACGAAAGGGGAAAATTGCGTTGCGGTAATCCTTGCAGCCTCAACGCTGTCGTAAATTTCCGCTGTTACGTTTCCGCTAGAGCTGCGTGACGAATGCCTCAGTGCGAAAGCGCATATTGTCGAATTTACGCGATCTTTGGTTATGGGTCGCTTTAGCTTCGGTGTTTATAGCACATGCAATAATGCTTGAATGTCAGGATGTCGACGACGTTTCTTATGTAGACTGTTTATTGAAGCCTTTTACGTCCAAACTGCATTTTAGGTGGCATGTAGGTTTTCAATTGACTTCTTGGAAAAAATTATTGTCACCTTTGTATTTTCCTTATTAGACAGTTTAATACTTTTTTCATCTTGTTAGGTCTGAAACTACCGTATTTTCTTTTATCTGAAAACTCAAAAGACATACTTTCGACCTATAGGGTTGGTGGAAAAAGCATATAATTATACATTACTGGGAAAAGAGGAGTTTGTACGTACCTTAGAGTACGCGTGTGAATTTCCATCAGATTTGACAACGACGACGACAATTTGCACGTGTTCTGAACTTTTTTCTTTTCTTTTTTAAATACGTAATATATATACGATTTCTCTGATTACCATAAAATTTACAAATCTTTTATAAACAAGAAAACCGAACAAGACATTCTTGAAGCGATTGAAGAGTCCTTTTATATGTACTTACATATTATAAATAAGATTGTTTTATTTATTATTTTCAAAAATCGTGATCTTATCAGTGTACCTTTCAATCTATTTTTTGATAATACATATCGAACTTTTAGATCAGGTTCGCGGTAGTTCTAATACACTGAATATACTATTAGCTGATGTTGCGTTCAGTGAACTACGCGCATATATATCAAACCTATATAAAAGTATAAATCAGAGTAATAATTTTTATATCCATTAAAATAAAGACTTTACTAGATTGTTTACATTAGTAGAATATCATAAAAACGTAAAATTTTGTTTAGCATATAAATAGATTGTTATTAAGAATGTAATAGATGGTATATGAAAAAAAATATTATGAGTACTTTTGTTTTTTAATCAATAATAACTTTTTCTTACTGTAAGGTGATTAAAACTATTATGAATTTTTTTAAATTTATGAAATTTGAAATTAATATCAATCAGATAAAGTTTGATTTTACTTATCTTTAAGGCGAGGAGCAAATGAATTTCGATGATAGCAGTAAAGCAGTGCAGGGTTAAAAAGAATATTTTTAAAATTTACAAAATATTTATTTTCAATTAATTTCAGTATATTTGCAGCTTTAAGTATTAATAAAACGATATTACGTGTCAGTCAAAATGAATTCATGATAGTATTAACAGCTACAGTGATGTCAGGTACTTACAGCAGGACGTGTTCGTTATTTATACCTTAAAAATCTTTTAAATTCATGGATAAAAGTATTTCGAAGGTCGCTTTCGTGATGAAAACAGTCATTGTAAATATTCAATAATTATTAATAATGATATTTGAAAATTCGTATCATATTTATACAAAAGTATATAGTTTAAAAGATATATTAAACGTATGAGATTAATATAAGGAGAAATGAATCTAAAATCATGTGTATGCTAAAAACTTATAATTTAAGAGTATTATCAAATGTACGTACATCGTAGTCTGAATAAATTTAGTTATAGTTAAGAATTATGTTCCATACAAGTAAGTTTATATTAGTTCCCACTAACATGTTTTCACAAATAAGTGATAAAATTCATTTCGTTAAAACGCAGAAAACGAGAGGTAATCTGCACTTTTCAGAGGTAGCTCTGATCCCAACTATTGCGTAAGTTCGCCGTTCAGCGTTACTTGAGTATTATCAATTTTACGTAAGTATACCAGAAACACAAAATTCATGGTAATTATCTCTCGTGCTGTAATAATATCAGCTACAACGCAGCGAGCTTTCAATTATCTTAATGCATAATTAAATATAATCGTCATACCATTCGCGCGGTATTTACTGTGTCGAGAGAAAGGGCACGCGAATTTTTTTATGTTTTTCCTGCTTTTTCCCAGCGGAACGTCATCTTATACTTGACCCCCTTTTGTTATGTACCCTTTCGTTGCTGGACCCCCTTCTTGCCATCTGCATCAAGATTTAAATTTATCCTCGTGGCCGTCCGATTCTTTGTCATTTATTATCAGCGCGCGGAACTTAATTTAAAACGCGCAAGGTAAGCGCATGCGCAGTTGGCGAATATTGTTTTGTTGTGGTCGCGGCTATCTTTCGCATCGTCGGAGGAGAGAACTTTTGTTCTATATCCAGACGGGTGGGAAACGAAGGAAACGAAACGCACAAGGTGACGAACACTTGTATTTTTCCACAGGTCATTAATAAGCGAGTAAATGTTGCTGTACGTATCGCACATCTGTCACATTTTTTATCACATTAATTTTATCTTTTTATGGTTCCTTGTTGCTCCGTGAGTGCAATTATTATAAAAAAGCGCTGTTTCTTTTGTCTCCTTAAAAGTATCAGAAAGTAACGTAAAAGAAATATGTCAATGCATTGGTATTTGTTAATTTGGATACATACGCTTTATATCTTTATTGTATTTTTTGCATGCATCGTCATTCCATTGTTTCATTATTTTATTCCGCAAATATTATGTTAGTTGCTTCAAAAGAAAGGTTTGTGAAAATAACATGAAGAATCAAATTGAGTGATAATTCAAATGAGAATATAAACAGCAAGATTAATACATAAGAAAGTTATAGTCGAACTTGCCACAGACGAAATCGGGAAACAAACTCTGACATTTTTCTTGTCTACTTTCTATCTAAAAACCACTAATTATAAAAACAAATAACATCATTTTATAAGATGTAAACTACTACGATACCGATAAACATGAAAAATGAATACAATTTTCAGACTTAATATTTGTTCGTAATAAATAATAAAGCTGAGTTTTAAATTAATCTAATGATGATCTCGTGAAATTTGCGTATTATCAATAAAATAACAAACCCGATCTCGTAATCAGCTACCCAAACCACATCGAACCGCAAAGCACAAATAAATCGTTTCCCGTCGAATAATGAATTTTTTCCATTCATCAGGTCTCGAGGAAAGAAAACATTGTGACGAAGCAGAGTGCAAAAAATTGAGCCATTATACGGCGGGTATACAACGATCTCGATTCCGACAGTTCGTCGAATTTACGGCGGATTGCGCGCAAGTATTTACGCGAACGCGACCTCGACCGACATGTCGTTGTCATCGTTTCTATATAAACACATACACACACATATATATGAGAGGATGAGCTCGGGGTATACAAGCTTATCTCAAGAGCGTTGGCGGCACTCGTTGTTGCGTCTTCGCTCCACATTTGCCTCCGCGTGCGCGCTCGATATTTTTTCATCTCCGCGCTCGTTTTTTCCGGACGTTGTATATATGCGGCGCAGGGGCGGCTAATGAGACCGACGAGATGGAGATTGCTGCGTGCTTATTTCTTGTACTGCGAGGTTCATGTCTTTGGGACTAATGAGATTGAGGGTGAGTAAGAAACAGTGTGGTATTAAAATTGGAATACTGTTCTGGAAATGCTTGAAATTCGTTGTGGTATTGTGCATAATGGTAAGAGATTTCTCCGGATAATGCAATAATAAATGAGATAAAAGAAAAACAATCAATTAATTTTCTTTTTACGAGTAAAAACGAGTTGCCATACTGATACTTTTATCCTTTATTAATCCTCGTGACACTGCTAAAGATCGGGCTTTCTGTCACTTTATAATATCTTTATTTAGTATAATTCCAATGTGGACAGACGTTGATCTACAACCGAGTTGCTTGGTATCACCTGGTCTTTTTTTATTACACAATGTTTTATTATTTGAGTGACAGAACAGATTTAAAAGGTTACAGTTTATAAACTAATTAAATCTGCATTTCCTCGGAATTCTCCCTTTAGGAGAGTACCACTGAGTTAATGCCAATTATGTACTGATGTCCTCTGCATTCATGACGCTAATTGTCTTGCTCTTACTTGATACACTGCATATATTTTTAATGCAAATATGTATTATACACATGCACAATTGTATATAATATACGTTAGACTCGCTGAAAGGTGAAGGGGTACAGTATTCACTAGCCTGCAATACATAACTGTTTTGAGGTGAGGAAGTGAAAAGTTAATTATACTATAGTCGGATTGTGTCAATTATCTGTCCAATTTGGCTTTAGCATTTCTTTTATGTACTAAAGCTATTTCAAAAGCTTCAACATAACTTTCACTGTACAGCTACTTTTAAACAAGCTTTCACATACAATATACTAAACTTTAGATTTTCAGATGAGTATATATAAATGAAAACATATGTGAATAGAATACAATATGTTTATTAATTTTAAAGGAGAGAATTTTAACTTATTTGAATAAAGCAAGTTTATTATTTATTTAATTAATATAAAAGAATGGCAAGGTATTTTTTAGTAATTATAAGTCTAAAAGAAAAAGTATGATGTTTTTAATTATACACATTACAAAAGGAAATCAAGACTCATTAGAAAAGACTTTAAAAAGAAAGGAGTAATCAGTTAGTCATTACCCTGAAGTTGCAACAGCCATTGGATTTAATAAAAATAGAGAACATTATCAATTCACTTGATAAATAACAACAAAATTTAATTGTTAGTAATTTTGTGGTTATACGATGTGCTGATATTCACACCTCTTCCACTTAAGAAAGTAATCGTTATGTTTCTTGACATTGATTTTATTTGTTTCACAATGTTGCTAAATGTGCGAATCTCAAGAGTGCCGAAAAACACCTTAAAATTTATATTTAAGATCAATTCAAGGAATAAGTGTTATTAAAGCGCAGATTGGTCTCTCGTTTTAAGGATATATACTACTGCTGCGTTCGACGCAGCAAGACCAAGAGACAGTATCATGAGCGTACGACGAAATATTGATATTTTAATACCGCGAAGATCGTGAGAAGAAAAAGCCACGAGACATAATGGGAAATTCAGATACGCTTGGTCTACAGATATTTTTTCAGCTCGCGATGTAGGTCAAGCATACATTCGCACCTTAAATCGTTAGCTCCTCTCATTTTCTCTCATGTTTTTCGCTTTGTGTCAACGAAACGCCCTCATCTCGAAATCAATCTGTGTTTCTCGCCTTCCTTTTTTTTCGTTTTTCCCACCCGGGTGACTTTCGTTGTTTTTTTACCTCTCGCGCACGTGTGGAAGGCCGTGAAGCGCGCAGTTATACTTTTCCCGAGCAATCGCACGCGCAACTCCAAGCGATCGAGGGCGTTACACTCGCGAAAGAGGTAATCGAGTTATCGCGAGCGAGCGCGAAAGTGCTCCTACGAGGATGGGTACGCACATGGGTATACTGACCGTCGTCGTTGTCGTGGATAGATATATAGAGTTTCGAAATTCGAGGTGGGCTGAGATAATTTGGTCAGCGAGCGCGCGGGGTGGCTTGGTTTCAGCGGATCCGAGATGTAGTATGAATAGAAGTTTAAGTATATATATATATAGACTCGTTTAACTTGAGGCGAGGTGAAAGTCCTATTATATACACTACTGTACTCGTCCCAGAGGTGTATGGGTATAAATTGAAGATAATTTTAAATCCATATAAAATAATGTCTGAATTCCTGTTTACGATGATGGAATAAGTCGTAATTCTATGTGATCAAGGAAATGTGATAAATTACTGCGGGATTTGTTGGAATTTTTTTATCTTGTCATCAGATTATTAAAATCATATAAATCAATGTATAAATATACGTTGAAGTGTAGCAGAAACGTATACTTATATAGTAAAAACGTACGTTGTATGGACTATATAAGCAACGCATAATAAAAGAGTTAAAGAAAATACGCGTATTCGCGCTATTTGCATAAACAAAAATACAATTTCATTACTACGTCAATAATATTCCAGTCCCGATATTTTCCCAATCGTCGGATGCGCGCGTTTTCTCGCAGCATGCGAAAATTCCGCCAACAGCGAGACGCGATTTTTGCATTGCACACACGAGAGCGAACGATAGGGCGACGCGCGTGGATATGCGAAACAGAACGGGGTCAACGGGTCGAGAAAGAAGTCGGATGCTATGCTAAGGATCTCGTAGTGGCAGCTGCTGATGCTGCTGCTGCTCCTGCTACTGTTACCTCCGTTTCCTTGGCGCATCAATGGTAATGTTATCGTTGTTTGCGATTGACCGCGATACGCCTTCGGGGCCGCGCGCGTTGCGAGAAACTTTTGTGTGTGTGAGTTCTGTGTCGTGGGCAAAGGGTTTCATGCATAACGCATGGAATATAAACAAAAAGTTATATTCACTTAGGTGGAGCTGGAACTTCTGTGTGCCCAGGCTAAACAGATCACGTATTGCGAAAGTTTTACGCGTCCGTGTTTGTGGCTCGTCTTTGAGCTGAACGAAGCTACGGCAATGCTTAGGGTTTTATTTATTGTGCTGGTATATTTTTTTTTACTATTTCATCAAAGATTTACTACATGTGGTTGCGCTGGTGGTGCAGTTTTATTTTTTTTCTTCCGGCGTAAAATTTTTAGCGGGATTCACGTTGCTTACCGTTGAGTAAAATTTTTTATGCAGAATTTCTTTTTTTTTATATACGCTAGATTTGACTAAGCCATTGTATAGTTGAAAAATTATTTTAGAAAATTTGGCATTTTTCTTTTTGACAGCTAAATTCTATTGAAAGTCACCAGTAAGCAAATTTGACTGGTTGCCTATACAGACAATGATTTAGGCATAGAGTAATAAATTTAAGACATTACTATACCGTTTATGACATCATTACTATAAGTACTAATACTAATAGGATTTTAACAATTACTATTTAGTGAATCATCGGATTCATTTTTCTCTATTTTTAAAGATTATTATTGTTATTATGACAAAGTGTACTGTAGACAAGTAAGTATAATACATATATTACACATGCAAGATATCGCAGACCTAAGAAGGAAATATTAAATATTCCAGAGGAGAAGGAACTTGGCAGGTAATCACCATAGCCTGAAACTGTATTAACCAGATGTTTGCTGAATTTAGTTTTTTGACGGAAAAAAAGAAATTTTTCTTTGTTTGGATGCCCTTCCATTATAATGTATGAGAATCGTAATTACGTTTATCTGAGCATCTTAGGTTATCAAGATAGTCATCTATCAAGGAAATAAAAAATACACCAAAATAAGCCACTTATTTCTACAGAACATTTCCGAAACGACAAAAACGGCAGAAAACCTATAGATGACGATTGAAGATAAAATTATCACATCCTACCGAACCAAATAACTCGTAGCACATTTTCAACGACCAATTAACGAATCGATCCCACGCAAAAGCCGTGTACGAAAGCCGAAAAACTCGGCTAATCGTCTCGTTCCGTAAAGCTCACGGGCATTACACGCTCGGTCGTCTTGACGATTAATGAGCCCCAGCCGGTAATTGAGTGCTCGCTACCCGTTTACATACATATATATACACGCGCGCGGCAGCTCGTCATCTGTCAGCCTGCACGCGCGCGCGCGCGAGGGATCGCTTTACGAGCGCGCGAATATATTAACCGCGATGGCCAATTGCCGCGGATAATTGAACGGTCGCACATATACATACACATACATACGTGTACGTGTATTATACGCTCTTCTTTTTTCTTGCCGCATATACGCACGCTAGTCGAGCGAGTAAAAGAGAAGCGCGCATTACGACGTCTTCCTTCGTTAATGGAGATTCAATTACGAGTTTTGTTTACGGCGCTAGTGAGCTATTTTTGCTTTCGCTCGTTATCGCGCGTGGTGTGTCTATATTTTTATGCTCACGCACGTGCGATGTACATATATATATGAACGATTTCGTTTGAAAGTTGAGAGGCTAGTCTTTCTGTAAGGATGTATTCCCGTGTGAATTGGAAAGAACCTGTTGGTTGGGGAGAATTGGCCAACATAGGGGTCGTGAGAATGAGAAAAATGAGAAAGTACTGCGCCGAAAGGGAGTGCTTATGGGTTTTGTTTTATCGACACTTACACGGTTTATGGCTCGCTTATTAATTTTTATCACTTTCTTAAATATTCTGATTTTTCAGTTTACAAATTTTGAAACACCCATAAATCAGACTAAATTTTCAAACTGATTTAAACAACACTTTTTCGTGATGTATAGACGTGCTTGTGTAAAGTTAAGTGAATTCCCGCATATAACAATCTGACTTATACTTATTAGCTTACAAACGACATTTTTTTATTTTTATAGTTCTTAGAATGATTAAATTTAAACAATTTGAGGTTTGCAATTTATCTATATATCGAAAGTAGTTTTGAAAACTAATTTTTCGTTATAATCCATAAAAATAAAATACCATACAAAATGACTTCAACTATATAGTTTGTGTACCTTTTTTTCTTTCATAAATATTGTCAACAGTTGTAAGAAACGTTCTACTATGGGAGCCTTTTACGGCCTAGCTATCCGAGAATCACGTAACAGTGGCGCCGGGTACATATCCATCCTCAAAAACTGTATAATTACCGCGAAAGCCGTCGGCTATTATCTTGCCGGACGTGTAGCGCTCGTCACCTTGGGCGAGACTAACGATCGAATTGCGCGCGGGCACGCGTATACTCGCCCGGTTCATGAACTCAAGCGCGAGGCTGCCGGCAACTTCCGAGATGCTAGAATTTCAATGGCTGCAAGAAAAAGATTGTCAGGTACTCAGGCACACCTCGTAGCATTCTGGATAATGTTTAAAATATTAATTGTGATGCGAATAGATTTAGAATTCAGATTTTGTGCGACAGAGACGTAAAAAGGTTGTTATTTTGCACATAAAAACAATTTAAATAAATTACGATTTTATATGTACTAAATTTCTAATTTGAGTTGGAGGAAAAACAAAAATTATTCTAGGTGATAAAATTTTAAAACACCATTCAGATTCTATGTCTGACTATAGACGAGTTTTTATCTCTTCTCATTTATTCTTACACAGTCGGCATGTCATTTTTAAAATCTTTTTAAGTTGCAAATAATACACATTTAAGAAATGAGATAAAAAAAATTTAGAATAATGAGTATTCTATTTTGGTTAACCTTTCTCTATATCTACACAATGACATAATATTCGATAAATTGTTTTTGGACTAAAATAAAGGTTTTTTCATTGATTGATTTGCGTTATTAATAGTTTTTTTAACAAAAGAAAGGATTATAGATAATATCTAATATATTCAGTACTATTTCAATACTAAAGAAATATACATTTAATGTCAGTGTTTGAGTACCAAGACATAACGAATAATTTTAGAAAATAATTTGTATTTCCGACATTACAGTATACAATAAATGAAGAACAATTGCTTTCTTTTACAGATATTTTTATGACTGTCGTATATTGTGTGATCGGATTCAAACAAAATTATTTGTACTTTCAAGGATAAACAATACACGTTTTAAATGTAAGAAATGCATGTATTGTTATGCAGATTTTACAATTACAATGTTAAGAATGAATATATCTATAACGATATGATATAACGATATAATTTATTATTCAAATGATGGTCAATAATATTATAGTGTTTTTTCTTTGACTCGAATCAATATAACATCTAAAAAAATAATATTAAAATAATAGTTTCTAAAATTAAGAAGTATCTCATCATATATCTCATTTTTTGGTCCGAATTCTTCATATTATCATATGAAATATTATATATATTTTCAAGAATTACATTGTAATCTCAATTTTTCCTTGATATTCAATCTAAAAAAATTCTTAGAAAAGTAGAAAAAGGAAAGAGTATCATTGTCATTGCGGCTTCCAATGTTATTTTCGAACATTACAATTGTTATTTATGGATTACGAATCGAAATTGCATGTCATATACCGTGTTGAATTCATCTCGGCCTTGGCATGTGGCGAGAGATGAGTACACATAAGTTCACACTGTTTTGATTTTGCTTTGATTATCATGTAAAACAATGGCATGAGGTTACGATCAATCTAAACCACAAAGAATACATGTCATGACTAATTTTATTTTCATAACTTAAAATACACTTATTGAGAAGAATTCGAATAAACATCGTTGATTTCGTAACAATAAACGGTTTCCAAGAATTATTTATAAAATTTCTATAGAATCAAGCACTGAAAAATGTATTGAAAACATTCCTATTGGAATGGTATGATTGCATCTGAAATATAATGATTACATTACAATTATATAAATAGGCGTGATACGCAGATATTTTGAAAAAAGTTTTTGTAATATAACATCGTAACAAACGTGAATGTTCTGTAACGATAGTAAGTTTTTAACGAGAAAGTGATTTAGCGAGTTTTTACGAGGTAGTCTTTTACTTCCTCTATGTAGGTTTACATTCTTCCTCGGTCCCCTTAATCTAATTATTTTTATAGTTTTTACTATAAACACACTTTCAAATTTTTAGCGAATAGCTTTCATTGTTGCTATTATTATTTGACAAAGTGGCATTACCTCTATCGTCATTATTTTATAACACCCGTTTTAAATGAAAATAATAGTAAATTCAATTTTTATCTTTATAGATGATATACATATTTTATTATAGAATGTACTCAATATGATCGGTAATTGAATTGGCTACTGTACCATACACTGTGTAAATTACTTTTTAATCAATCTACGAAATCCAAATGTTCTGTATCCAGCGTCACATTTGTCGAGGCGCAATTCAAGCGAAAAACTGTAGGTATTGGAAAGAAGAAAACAACGAGATCACGAGGGCAATTCATTGCGCGTCGTTTTCGAAAGAAGCCCTGAAGAAGTGCGAGTCGTTGTTTGGTACAGCGCGAAAAAATTAGCACGATAAATCTCGGTGGCACAATGTTTCCGGTCCAGGTGGAATGATCGCGCGCCTCGTATCCATCTCTCCTCCTCGGCTAAGTACGTGGAAGATCTCGTAAGAGCACCGGTTCACAGCAGGAAGCAACGAGTTATGTCAGTCCTTGTGACATTTGTGTTATAATGTATGTGTGCGTGTGCGCTTTATAAATTATTAAAAAAAGCAGGAACTCTGCGAAGGAATGGAACAAGGAGTTCTAGACTCGAGGTAGTATTTCTAGTTGATGGCTTTTAAATTGAAATTGGCTCAAGATTGATTATATGTGTTTAATGTATCAATGCGGAATCTCGCGGCCTCTTGGGTATTTTAATTATGCATCGGTTTGATGACTTATGGTGTTAATTTGAGAATTTCTTGTTGTTTTATATTAAATAAAAGCTGTACATAAAATGCGTTATATTCAAATTTCAAAGGTATACTTTATCAGCCTCATTAATTTTTTTAGTATTTTTTAGAATTGTATATTAATTTTAAATTAATAAATAGATTAAAATATTGAAATTTAACTTTTTATTTATTTCCTATATTTTACAAAACATATTTTGCCACTATTGATCCGGTTTTGAGACGCTCTTTTAAAACAGTTATACCATTTTCAGGTATAAAATTTTACCATAAATGTTACAGATAATTAAATATCAGACTATAAGTAACTATTAGAACTATTAGAAATGTTATGCTGAAGCAAACAGTTGCCAGCGGAAACCGAAATGGCTCTCTTCCTAGAGACTAGTTCGCTATACAAACCAGCATTTCGAAATAAAGCGATTTTTTTGTTTGTTTGCGCACTTAGCCTGGAAGCTCGTAACACTTTTCTATCGTGAAAGTAGCGTGCGCTGCATCGCGAAAGAAAGCACAAGTGAGCACGAACACAGGCTTCTATCGCGCGTAAGTAGGGCTCTGCGCGCGATAGGAGGAACTGCATCTGCAGGAAGCTGCTCTACACTGTATAACCGTTCTCTTGTAACGAACCCGTTCTCTCCGCGTACGTCAGTCTGGCAAATCGAGCGTATGTGCGCACACATACTGAGCGCAAATCATCGTTCCAAAGCGTCACAGTCTAGTTACCCAAAGGCGACGGCGAAATTAGTCGGCGACACGCGACGATTGCGCTCCAGATAGCCCGGGGAAGTCTAATTGGAAAAGAGGCGCGCTTCAAGACATTGAATATCGAGATGGACGTCCAGCTGTTATTAGCACTGGCGCTGTCGCTTTCCACCGGACCGTGGTTTAATCGCCGACGGGGAAATTGATGTGCTTTTTGCGCTCGACTTTGATGTTTCTGAACGATGGATTGGTCTTTTCAGCGAAAGACTATTTGTTTTACGACTATTTACGGGCCGTGAGCGCTACTGTCGAGTGATTTTTGCTTTATTGAAAGTTGGCAAACAAAGCCGGGCTGTCAACTCTTTGCATGTTTATTACATTTTTTTCATCGATTTGAGATTTAAAGAAAGTTATCATTTGCTATAACGTCGATTTTATTTGATCTGTAGAATAATGTTGATCTAATGGTCGTTTATGTTGATATTACTTTTACTGTACATATTAATCATTTTCTAACTTCACTCATTGCAAATATTTGAATACTTTTATCTCTCGATCTACTTTTCTGTCTCTTCGTGTTCTTTGATATTTACTTATTTGGCAAAACTCTCAACCTCCTTTCGATACCGCGATTAGATGTAAAAGTCCAAGCATTATGAGGTCTTGAGGTTACCGATGGTCTGGAGCTGATCTTACAAGAACTTTCTGATTACTATCGTGGTTAGTGTCTTCGCTGTAGTCATCAAGAAATATCTATTTTTTCCTTAAATATACGGATGTATAAAGATGATTTACCAGAATTTATCATTATTTTGAAATAATTTCTAAGGTGAATTCAATTTAAGTTTGCATTATAATATGAAACTAGTATCGTAGTAAATTTAAAAAAAGTAGTTTCAGGTACTGATTACCTCTTGGCGAAACGATATGTAAATTTGTGTTTACATGGTAGGTTTATCAAGCATTTTCGACTTTACTTCATTAATTCAATGGTAATAGAATACACACGTTGTGAGTCATGATGGGAAGATTTCACAGTATTAGATTTATTTTTGTTAATTTTGCAATTTATTTTGCGGTAGAAATGAACATATAATATGGGGCTAAAAATTAAAATTAATATGAAACTATAAAGGTTTTAAAAACTACATTTTCCAATTAAATTTTACAATACTTTGTTCTCAGTGTCGAAAACATTGAGTTAAAGAAATAAATGAATGTCATATTGCAGGTCAAAGGTAATTAATCTATGTTATTTCAGTACAACAGACATTTACGAAGAATATAAATCATACATATATACGTTCTACATTATAACAAGTTTTGTAATCTATAAATCGTAAAATTTTGTTATGATATAAAAGCGTAGTATTGGCTAAATTTAAAATATATTCAAGGAGTTAGAAATATTAATAGTCTGCTCTACAGATAAATACAAACACGCATTAATCTATGTGTGAATTTAATGTATAAATGTGTTGTCAGATATCATGCTACAACGAAAAAACGTAACTGAAATACGTTCATGAAGATTTTATGCGAACAAAAAATATCTTGCCAATTTACGAATTACAAGATAATTGCCAATTTGCAATTTGTCGATTGCCACTTGACGAAATTCCATACCTATTTTAAGGTGTCATTACTTTTGCTAGTTACAAAAAATTGGTCTAATAAGAGGTGTAATAGCATACATATTTAGAGATTGCACAGATCCATTTCGAGTCTCTATATGATTATATCTTCTCAAGAAGTAAAATGAATATTACACCTATAATTATCATCTTATCTGATTAGACGAATGTAATGTATGAATTGTAACATACACGCACAGGTTTATTTAGGTCAAACACGTACTACAAATTCCAAAGCTATACTCATATCTCACGAGCTCTAGCCTGACCACAGATTGAAAACCGGATCCAAAAATAGCCAAAATCTTGCGCCGAAAAAAGATGCAATAACCGGTTATCACTGCGCACCGATCGTGCATGCAAATGAGCCATGTCCAAGACATTCGCTCTAAACCTGCGAATACTTCGCGCCGATCGACATCTTTTCGCGCTCGCCGCTGGCCTCTATATGCAAATGCTGCCACGTGGCTGCGATTATAGTGTCGCGGAAGCGCACGAGCACGCGCATGCAAAAAAAGATCGAGATCTTTGACGCGCTTATAATGTATGCTACTATATACAACGCACGCAAAACTGCGCGCGACTTGGTCGACGAAGCAAGTAAGCTAGCGCGTGCAGCAACAAGTTGCGATGATGAGAAAGTGAGCGGAGAGAGAAAGGATTCGGAGCCGAAGGATAACGCGCAAATTTTCTCGATAGTTCGCTCGGGGTTTACGCTATACTCATATTATACTGTTGCTACGGAGGTTGCTGCGCGTGCTGCTATTTGTTTCAAACGTCCGATTGTTTTCTAACTAATAAAGGTTCATTTACATAGGTTTCGCGCGCGAACTTTTTCAATCTTTATGAATTGTGGTGTATTGTTCGGGGTTTAAGATGGAATAAAAGAAAACGGAAAGATACGCATAAAAGTGTACTCAAGTTCCGCGTCTGACTAAAATTACTCTTTATCTACTAACCGTATCTGCGTAGCGTATTCCGTTTTTCTACGTTAACTGAATGTTTATCATATTATAGTTGATACTAATTACTAGTTTTGAAAAGAACGACATTGTTTTTGAATGGTTAATTATAAAAAATAATCACACACATATCGTTAAATTTTGTACATTATTATATTATATTTTTATATGCGAGTATAAACAAAGTAAATTTTATATTGATTCTTTTGTTTTATTTGCTTTATCAAGCGATAACGATAACAATAGTCATTGAATCCTGAAATGCACTAACGACTGCGTACCAGTCCGAAACTTCTTTCCACCCTCCCTAAGAATGCGCGTCACGCGCAGTACCAATTTGAGTTCTCGCACTCATTAATAAATACCCTTTTAGTAAGCAGTGCATTACGGCTAGGTAGTAGTTGGCAAACTTCTCCGCTGTGGCGCATTGCATTCCCCTCGTAAAAGTGCGCGCCCTTTTCCGTACAATCTACCTCCCGAAGGAAAACGAAATAGCCAAAGAAGAAGAAGAAGAAGAAGAAGAAGAAGAAGAAGAAGAAGAAGAAGAACAGGGAGGAAAGAGGCGATAGAGGGTCGACGGCATCGCCAGTCGCGTCGTTAAATAGTTATGCAAATCGCGGTTAGGTAATGGCCACCTTTTCCCGGCGCTCGATTACTTCATTCCATTATGATATCGTATTAGCGGGAGAGGCGGCCACGATTTTCGCCCGCCGTGGCTCCCGTGCGCGCGGTATATAATCGTTTCCCGCGAATTTAATGCCGACGACGCGGGCTACGAGGCTTTCAATGTAAGGAATGCCAAACGCGCCGCCTGCTGCAACGAGGAATTCATTGCAACTTTTGGCCCGAGCGTAAATAGATCTAGGCGGAGGGAAAAAAGGTGGCTTCCCAGAGGTATTATGTGTATGTGTGTTTAGACAATGGGACGAATTGAGGCGCGCGATTTGGTACGACTAATTCGTTACACATAAGGCGATGCTTTTTGCTGCTGTTATTTTGCCTACATTTATGTTTCTGGGTTAGACAACGTGCTGAATTAAACGTCAAATTCACAGGATGCGGTGCTCGTTTTAGCTGCTGTTTTTGTTCGAGAGCTTTCTGGTTGTATACGTATATTAGAAGTAAATGCTGCAAACTGCCAACATTTAAATTCATACATAATGAAAATTTCATTCTTAACAGACTCATACTAAGTTTTGCCTGGTGTCATTTAAAAAATAACTTCGACATATTGTATAACGTAATTTCTAATCATTCCAATAAGACAATTTTTTTAAATTACCATTGGTCTTTTCGTACTTAAAGTTTGAAAAGTCACTATCTTACGTAGAGATAATTCGAGTATTTTCTACAATTATTATGAAACCAGCTTTTATTTTGGCTCGCTCTTATTATTATTATAATAAGAAACGTCCTGCGTACGTATAAAATATGTTCCTGGAAAATCCAAAACTTCTAGCAAACATCGTGCACACGGCACGGTGAAAGCGCCGTGTTGGCATCTCTATGTCTTCTCCGAAAACCACAAGCTACCGAAAACGCACCAATCAGTGTATACTTATATATATACACAAGCCCATCAAAGTCCCGTCTAGCACTTGTATATCTTTTGTCTCATGTCGAAACTTCCCAATCTCGCGACATCGACGACGACGTGCCGACGACGACGCAAGACTGCCGTTCAGTAGGACAGAACGAGAGTGCGGAGAGCAGGAAGCGGTCGGGTCGCAATTTGTTCGCGCTCTCGGCGCGCGGTTATTATCCCAGCCGACTGTGCTGCTATTGTTACGCGGCGGTTGCGCGATGCCGGAATCCCGATGACGAATGGAGGTGGAGAACCGAAGATATCTTTTTTGCGCCTCTCTCTCTCTCTCTCTCGACGCGTGTATAATTACGCGCGCGCCGCTTAGTGCTTAAGACACATGCGTTTGGTGAATTTCAGCGCATAGGATAGAGAAAAACAAGTAGCCGGTGAAATGAATAAGGCTGCATGCGCGCGTACGCCGAGCTGAGAAACGCCGGATAAACAAATAAAACGCGGATTACGTGGGTTGGAGTCGCAAAAAAAATATTATACCCACTGCGCTGCTTTCCTGTAACATAAGTCAAATAAGGGAATCCTCGTTAAGAGTGGTTTTTCTCCGTTTTTGAAGCGATTACGCAGTTGCAAGAGTGAGTCTGTTTTCTGTGCATCGGATTCGCTGAGATTTACATAGGCAAATTACCATGTGAACGTAAAAGAAGTGCTTTGAACTCGAACAGTAGGCAAGAGTTGTAAAAATTGCCGAACGTTCCTATATATACGCATTGCTTGCTCGTACTCTCCGACCCAGACGTTTATAAAAGAGGTTGTAATGTGTGTGTGTGCGTGTGCGTGTGTGTGTGTGTGTGTATATATATAGTTACTACGTTGCGTAATGGGATCATACTAGTAGACATGCAACGTCGAATGCTGCCATGCCTTTAGAAGGAAATTTTTTATTAAATCAAAAATCATTCCTAGTTTTTAAGGAATAGTTTTGGCATTTATTCGTTTTTCGGTTCGAAACGTGTGCTATATGCAAATACTTCATTTTCAAGTTTATTTGTCAACGTCAATAGTAATTGCAGCACGAAAAATGTAAACCATGGAGAACTTTTAAACTCAGTTTCTCACGGTGGGTAGCGAATAAATTAATCTCTCAAACCATTCCAAGTCATCCTTTAACTGGTAATAAAAATTTATGAAACATCACAAAGATTGAACCAGGTTTATTTAACATTAACATTTATTTATTCGCCACTTAACGGATTAAAATTAGAAATGGATTTAAAATGCTCAATATAAACTGAGGAAATTAGACGATGAACTGATATATTTCTATAAATCATAAAAATATTATTTTACTTCATAAACTTTCCTACATTTAGTACTGTGCGCATTATATTTATCTTGTAAATTCATATTTTTATGATTCGATTAATACGGATATATTTTTTTTTTAATTTTTTTTACATATTTTTAATTTATATTTTTACATTAATTGCTATTATTGTTGAACCCAATGATTTATTCATCAGGATTATACATTTATACTTGATTGTATCACTTAATGACCCTAAACCAGCAGCGGTAGCTAAATTAATTTGAAATGTTTTAATCTAGAGCAGTAGTTATCAAACTCATGAAACTTTATTACTCTCAAAAAAGAACGGCAACAGCTTCTCATTTGCACAAACAACCAAGTGTCATATATCACATTCAACCACATATGGGATGAGCAAACACACACTGTTGGAAAACTTCCATATATATAGATATACTATGTTTATATTTTGCATCCTCAACTACACACATTGTATATCTATATATATGGAAGTTTTCTAACACTGAGTGTATATCGCTCGTTTTGCGCACTTACATATCTCGAAAAATAATCCGTCTTTCGTACTTGTAGATACGTAGCAAACTCCTCAAATCTTGTAATCTCTATCAATCTCAGTCTCTGTATACCTTCGTTGTCGTTTTTTTTTGCTATCTCAATGTTTCGCTTCATTTCTACAATGCGATCTTGAGGCTGCGTGATTGAGATGATACCTAAGTGAGATAGCAATCGGTACGACACTGATACACATTTTAATCATGTTATCAGAGCGTCTACAGCGATTTCGAGAGATGTAAGATTCAGTCTCACGGATTAACCTATACGTGCACTGTATACTTGTATAAGTGCGACGTCCGCGTATTGATGAGAATAATAGGACAGAGATAAGCATCGTGACAAAGGCTCTTTCCACTAGTCAACGTAATTAGTTCGTGTGCGTAGCGTAACGTCTTGTATAATTTATTGAATATTTATAAAAAAGTTGTTATTCTATTTTACCGATGTTGTTAGCAAATTTACCTCGGCATTCGATTAAGTCTCTTTATATATCTTCATTATTATTCTACATAGAAGATTGTAAATTTTATTTTAATCATAAAATATCTTTATAATTAATTTCAACGACAACAACATTTAACGTATCAATTATCGAGATTACAAAACAGATCATTAAAAAAGCGAACATCAATATATAATTTTACAGTACTTGATTATTACATTAATTTAATTTACCCTCAATCGAATCTAATATCTCATCGTTCAAATATTTGTATTACAAAATTTCTTATCTAAGCATACAAAATTGAATTAAGTGATTATTTTTATCTCGTCTGTTTTGATTAATTGGTATTCAGTACAATCAAATCTATCAGTCTTCAAAAGCACCTATACGTAATTTTTTTTACTAGAATGTTACATCGCCAGTAAAATTTTCCAACAAGATGACATAAGACAAACAATCGCTGAACACCTTATCTACAAAAAATTATTTAAGAATATTTGTATTGAAATGAAATAACACAAGTAGTATGGTTGATTATGTATAAGTACAACAAGTACAACAGGTATAATATGTCAAGATCAATGCAAGTAAATAATCTAGAATGATCGAAGTCAAGTATATCGTGAAAATTTGCCTTCGGAATATTCTCGCGTTCCTTGGTATTTTTTCAAATAAAGGATATTGGTAATAATGATGATTGCATTGATTTTTATCTAAGAATTAAATTGCAACGAGAAATTATTGACAACACGTTTTAAACGTATCATTTCATATTTGGATATATTTAATGTTACGTTTCCAATATCCATAATCTAACCCTCTATACAAAATGAAATTTATATAAATTTACGTATAGTAACAACTAGTGTTTATAGAGCAGTACCATGGCGCTTCTCTCGCCAATCTAACCGTTATACTGCATTACCACCTCTCTACAGGCTTAAGGCTGACCTGCGCGTCGTACCTGCGGAAATTCCCAGCGAAATTTCCGCACCTTCGAGGAAAACAATAAACGCCAGGCGCAATGTTTTCTCGCCGTACACAACATGCGCACGTTGGACAGGAGAAAGTCCCGCCTGTTTCTTTTTTACCCGTGCGCCCCCACGCGACAGCGGAAACGGACGTCGCTGCTTATAGCCCCGACAACGGCGACGATTTTATACGATTCTCGTCGTACAACGATTTTAATTAAAAATTGCGTGATACACCCAAAAGTCGCGGAGAAATTCGTGCGAGAGCAATTATACCACCGGGGTCGACGACTCGAGCGCGCGAACTCTTTTCTTTTTTTCGGGTAGCAACTAGTGCGGCGGCGGCGGAGACGAGCTGACCCCGATCGTGCGGCTGCTCGAGAGCCTGGAATCTCGTTCTACTTTGCCGGTGCGAATCAACAATCCTTAGCACACGCGTGAGCGCGTATTTTCCAAACTGTTGTTGTTTTTTTTCTACTTGGTAAGTTTATAGTAGTCGAGCTGACGAGAAAGTGATTCATGAATGAGTCGGTTTCGTTTGTAGGTGATAAAATATTTTTTAGGTTCATCATAAATATTTTTCTAAAATGAAAATTGCCTTTTCATAAGATATACCATTTATCTTTCACACAATTTTATCACAAATTTTGTATGAAATGATAATTTAAGTACCTATATAGAAGCTTGTGAATATCACCTTTCCAAATTATAAATATTTCTGTATAATATATGTATATATAAGTTGGCATATTAATTAGGTCAATTATTTAGCAGGAATATTATGCCTCTCTTAAAAATAGGTGATTATATAAATTAAAGCGGAGATCTAGATGAAATGTTAAATAGATATGTACGATATTTTTGTGTAACTTTTTTATTGTAATATTAATACGTTATAATACATTCAGCGACATAAAAGATTTTGAATCGGATAGCTACGCTTTCTGAAGAATCGTGAATAATTCTAATCTTTTCTAATTACTCATAAATGTACGTTGACTTGTTTTGTGACAAGCAAAGAACAGTTATTTGGTCGTTTGGTAGGTTTCTTTATTGCTACTGGAATACTGTATTTGATAAAGAGTTCGATGAGACTTGCTTTTATCATCTTATTTCCATTAATTCCACGAATAAAATATTTCCATCAATTTATCTCACTTCAAAAGTAAAAGTATATTAATTAGTTCTTATAAGCGCCTGAAAAGATATTGTCAGGTTTCTTATTTTCAAAAAACAAATGTTATATTTAAATAATATTTCTGCACTTTTGATAAACATAATTGTATAATTTGTATATGAATGTTTATGTTTTCAAATGTATGTTGTTATCTGTTTACCTTCATTTTTTATACATATTAAAATATAACATCATATTAAATAAAGATAAAACTAGAACAATAAGGGAATTAGTCTTAATATATATTTATCTAAAACAAAGAAAATAGTCGAAGGTATTGCAATGAAAATTATAGAAGGCTAACATTTTTTGCGCCAAGCGGTAATATAGATGAGAGATCTATATCTATATATTTTTCTCTTTATGCGTATACTATTTTTGTATTTAATTTGTTTGTACATAAAGACATGGAAAAAAGTGTATACATAGTAAACTATTGAAAGTGAAACATTCTGCTTACAAGTTATCGGAAGTTACGTTAATACTTATTTTTATGATAAAACATTAATTTATAAGGATATCATTTGCTTTTTTCTACTTTTGTTTTTAAAGAAAACATTTTTTTTTGTTGAAGTACGATATAATTTTACTATAAGTTCAGTTAAAAATAAATTTTAGTATATTATTGTAGATTTTTATTTTTCTACTTGGATGCTGAAATGTTTTCAAAACGTAAATCTTCCGGAAAATGTATTATTTAGATATTGAATAACAATACATGAAGTGGCCAATCGATTTTCAAACTTGTTCCTGGTGCACCTGTCACCCTAGACGTTGCTTGAAAAGTCAATCATTAGAATTTCAAAAGAACCGCCGCAGTCTTACAAAAGATCTTTTACATTTTATACATAAGTTTAAAGGATAAATCTCTATACAGACAAGATAACCGATGTAATTGTATGTAATAGCTTATTTTCTTACTTTTTTGTAAGATCAATCAAACGATAAGTATATTATTTGTTAATTAATAGATGTGTCGTTTAATTAAGGCTAAACAAAAGTTATAATGAATCTACTATTTTTTCACTATTTTAGTTCCATTCCTTAATTGTTGGTGACATAAATTTTTTTTTTAAAATTGACTTACTTTTCTGTTACGATTTATTATTGTAGTA
The DNA here is from genome assembly GCA_035583055.1 of Torymus tubicola. Classification (NCBI taxonomy): domain Eukaryota; kingdom Metazoa; phylum Arthropoda; class Insecta; order Hymenoptera; family Torymidae; genus Torymus; species Torymus tubicola. Next base: position 26,357 of record JAWWEQ010004522.1, read on the forward strand.
ATTATGTTGATGTATTTTACATTCGGGAATGAGTAGGGAAGTTAATTGACGTGAATTACTTGCAATATTTCTAATATTTAATTGCCACCATACTGTCTATAAAATGATGATTTCGATTGAGGGGGAAGGAGAAAGTTATATTAATTTTGTTTTCAATGTACAAAAAATATTTTAAAACTCAAGTATTTTTATTATTTACATAAAATCTACCAAGTTATTTTTCAATTTAATATTTTAAATAATTGATATCAGGTTTTAAAAGTAGCCATAGTAGAATACTATTCATGAATAAATGAAAAAATTATGACTGCACATGATTAAGTTAATTTTCTAGAGTCAATAAATTGAATTGTACGTGGTTAATTGATAAAACATATCGTACTCAAATAGAAAAATGTATGGGTTATTCAATTTATATGCAGATATTGATTTGCTCCATCCCGTAGCATTTTCAAGCGAGTCACGTCATATGATAAACATACCATGTGGTGATAATCTTGTACAGGCAAACGCGATGACAGATAGAATCTCAAAAATTAATATCTCGGAAGTCACGATCGTGCTTTGAATCAAACGACACCGTAATATCATTTTCTATTATAAGAAAGAGTACAAATATTTTCTATAATAAAATTTAAAATCTCAAAGTTTGCAATGTTCTTTTTACCATTGATATTAAGAAATTTTATTATAAATACTACGTTAATCAATAAGTTTGCTAATATATTTTCATTATGAGTAAGTATTTTTGTAATAATTTCACTCTTGATGAAAATGCAATAGGTATATTAACAAGTAAGTCTTTTCTAGTGGCTTAATTTGTTCATTGTGACAATAAGGTCAACTTTATATGTGTTCATATAGAACGATTTTATAAACGAACTGAAAGCGTCATAGACAATAAGGTTCTGCATGAATCCTATTGCATTTGAAAATCAAAATGAATTTTCTTCAAGCATATACATATTTTTATATCCCGATCTGTTTAATTTAAATGCAACAATATTCATAAAAGCTGATGTGATCCTGAATTTAATATTTCGGAGATGGTAATGACACATGTGACTGACGTAACAGTGACACAAGCCTTGTCCGGGATTCTTCTGGAATAAATTTTTTACTTTCATTGTCATTACGAATTTTTAATACAATTTTGAAGGAAAATAATATAATACTAATTAAACTGTGAGAAAATATTGCTATTTAAAGGAACTGGCACTTTTCCCAGGGAAATGAAGTTAAATTTAAAGTTCACCTTTCTATAAATAAAAGTATTTTTTATATTTTTAGTCGGACATGTATATAAATATCATGTAAATGAATTATTTTTTATGTTTATTTTTTAAATAAAAATCTTTGTTTAAATTTAAAAAAAAAAACTTTTTTATTTTGAGTTATTTCTCAAAAATGTGCATTGTTTCATTTCATTGCACCGGTGAGAGTATAAATATAAATGTTTATTTAAATTGAAATATTTAAAGTTAACCATATAAATCGTCATTGTACGTATTTTTGTTGTCTATTGTCTTTTTGCAAAGGAAAACGTTTTACTTAATCAGGAATTTGGAATGTACCCAACGACTTTTATTACCAGGTAATTGAAAACGAAAAAAGGCTCCTACTAGGAATATACGTGACGATTTTATCAAAATTTAGGTAAAAGAAATCCAATCAATCCAGCGCGGTGTAGAGCTGTAAGAGTTTTATTTTCATACTGCTCTAGTAGTATTATAAGACAAAAATTACAATACTTTGTTTTAAATGATTAATTTCAATGATCAAATGCTATATATAGATAAGAAATGATCATTGAATTGATTTTTATAATTTTTTTAATCATAGTCCAGCGCAACTTCCACTTTTTAAGGAAATCGCTAACACAAACGTGAGGCTCTCCATTTACTTAAGCATCCAAAGCATCTATCCGAAAATCTTCACAATAGCTTACGGCGGAAGCAGCGCGCAGTCGTTATATAAACCTCGACATCAGCTTGCAAAATTCGCGACAATTTTGCGTATTTACAAATACGCGGAAAGTCCCAAACAGAGCCGGCACGACGACAGATCGCAGCTGGCTGATATACCCACATTCATACACATAGCGATGCAAGATCTTCTTCATCGTTGGGAGCGCGACGAGAGTCGCGCGTCACGCGGCTCTGCGCGCCAAAAGCATTCGAATGCTCTGCGCGCTATGCCGCTTGCTGAAAAGCTGGCGAGCGCTACTGCCGTGAGGAGAGGAGGGCTCGGTTCCCCCTCGCGCGCGCTGTAGACACGCGTATACTTATAGAGGTGAGCGCGTCACGGGCCGATCCAGTCTCTCGACCGTCGCGATCATCAAAAGTGCTCGCATACAGATACACACGAACATACATATACACAGACATCACACATTGTCTCCTTCATTTCGTTCTGGTGACTGACAAGTATATACACGAGACAGTTCGTTCAGTTATTTTTTTTGCGAGTTCTTGCGGTTTAAGTGAGGATCCGACACGTGATTGTTAAAGGGACTGAACAGTTCGAGTGCTATTCAAGAGTAATCTGTATTATTGACAAACGAGGTTTGTTGAATGGCGATGAATGCGATCAGTTGATTCGTGGTCGCTCGAGAGTTTGTCGTCGATTTATTGAAGTGATATGATTGAAATTTTAGCTCTTAAATATATGATAAGACAAGTGGAGGTGACGCTTTGCTCGCGAAACTAGAATAAAAGGTCGTAGACTTTGTGAAAATTTATGAGGTATTAATCACAGTGAGGAAAGACAAGTTTAAAGAGGCGAAAAAAAGCCGGAGGAGCAGCATAATTAATTGCCATCGTAATAAATAATTCCGCCACTGTGTTGTCATAAATCTCTAATCAAGCGCCTGCAGCTTTTCTTGTTAAATATTGTAACGACTCGCATCGTGACGTTTATTTCCGTTATCGTTGTAAGCATTTACTTTACGATGATGCATTGTCCTCTAAAGCAATCATTATAGCCATAGCACGTAAAATATACTTTATAATATTCAATGTTTCAGAATATTTTAATTAAAGTCCAAAATTTATCTCGCGTTTAAAACTTTTAATATAGATTTCTGAAATAGTTTCGTAACGGTATTTTTGTAACTGCCTCTCAATATATTTTATTCAATATCATTTACATAAAAAAATTTGTATAAATATTCATAATATAATAAAGATTATTTTGTTTGCATATCAATTAAAATCAGCTTCTGTTTTAACATCTTCCTCTAAATTTAATTGAATGATCGTACTCCCAAAATTATTTCAGGTATGCAAACACTATAAACAAATACGTCATAGAAGACAAGATAAGATAAGAGCGTAATTACATCAAAGCAGTAAAAAGTTTTCATTTTTGTGGCTACCGGCACTAATACTTTAAACTTTAAAATCAAATTTACTATACGTTTATATAAGTTTATTCCATACCTTGTGATATAGTTATAATGCTCAAACTGCATACGCCAAACTAAAATTGGCTTATATTCAACTTCATACTAAGTACATAAAATCTGTCAAGCTAAACAGTTATATTTTCAGTTTAAAACACAAGTAATTTATTACCTCATAGTAATTTTAAATCATAACAATAATCAATTTTATTTCATATTCTATCATCGTTTATCTTTTTCACGTAATATCAATACGTCATTCTTGACAAAATATTGAAATATTGTCAGTTGTTTCAACTAAAACAACCTTCACTGACAAATACCATTTGACTCTAGTTTATAGGACGAATTTTAAAAACATCAGATAATTTTTATTCAGAAGCTTTTCTTCTTTTTTTAAATGAATTTGTTGGATTCTAAATAAATCAAACTAATGTTATCAATATGTATTACAGTAATCTCTGTGTAGTCAATTATTATCAAAATGAAAATCTGACAATTCTAGAATGTTTAATAAAAGATTTAACAAATTGATTAAGATAAATCAAAGATCTTAAATGTTAAAGTACAAAGTCAAATTTTTTATTGTAACTTACTTGACCAATTTTTAAATGTATATTTTATGAAAGAACACCTTCTGATTTCTAGCAATGTTGATAAATAGATATAGAAATCAAATTATCAAGATTCCTAGAAATCAGTGTTAAGGAATCATACATATTATAACTGTAAGACATGAGATTTTTTTTACATATATACATATAATTAAAGATCTTTCTGATTGGTGTTTAAAGTTCACGTTACATTTGTCGACATATCACACTTTGCCCTTCTCAATAATGACGATATTCAATCGATCGATTAATAAAAACAAATAGTGATTGTAATTGTTACTTTCTGTGTGTAACCCGATAGGACAAAAATGGAGCAGACTGGCGGCATCTCGATAATATCGCCGCCGAGCATCACCAACAACTCGGCCACGAAGGTGAAGAGCAGCAATGGAGGTCTTGCCTCAACCACCGCGAACCGTCTCATGATGGCCAAGGAAAAGCTGCGCGAACCTTGTAAGTACTTTGGTTGACGAGTGTGCGTGTATGCGTGTGTGCAGATTGTGTCTGCCTTGCGAGAGCCAGTTGACACCAATCATTGACGAATTAGCGGCAATACGTGTTGACTGACGGATACAAACTTGGTATGCATCTTGTATGAGAATGTGTGTTTGTAAGCCGTTAGCTTTTCTTTTTTAGATTAATTCATTTGTATTTCTGAGTTTTTACTGCAGTCGGTGAAAAACGTTTTAGTGATCAATTACTTTTTCTTCGATTCACATGTATTTAAAGTAAACATAATTTTTTGATTTCATACTAAAATCAATCGACAATCAATAGCACATTTATAGATTAATTGTATAGAATAAGTATAAATGAATTTCTCGTATTAGATAGCAAAGGTTGTGTGAAAAGTTACTACATCGAAATTCTCGTAAATAAAGAGTACAGCATAGTGAAAAAATACATTTAAGCAGCAAATTCATATTGAAATTATTATATAGGGAATTTGAATTTTAAGGCTGATGAAATTAATTGAAAAAAATATTTTCCTCATATAAAATATATAACTTATGTACAACTTTTATGATTTACATTTACGTCAGATGCGTTCTTCAAATAAAAGTCAAACTATAAAATCTCGATACTTTTCACATTACCTATTGTTTGCATCTGAAATGTAGCTTTCATTTTTACGATGGTTTTTACTTTTACCTGGAAGTGCATTAAATAAGTAGCTTGTTCTTGTAGTATAAATGTCGTACAGCTATTTTAGTACTGACTCTATAAAGTAATACGATTCTGATAAAAATGTTAAAAATTGACTAGTAAATGTAGATCTCCTGGTCGATCTTTTTCTACGTATACGTAGAATTCTCAATAAGAATATTTTCAGTATTTTTAATTTTAATTTTAGTGAATACTTTTTATGTGACCATATTATAACGTAGGTCATTTTTTAGTTTATTACTCTACAATCGTATTGAAAGCAAACGTAAGGGTAATTTCAAGTTTATTGTAGTATAATTTTCCAAACCCAGAGTATAGGTTCGTTTTATTGCTTTAATAATCGACAAAAACGTATAAGAATTTTAAAGCTCATATAATATGAATTCTGTATTGTGCAATACTTTCCTATTTTAGAACGTGTGGAGTTTATGATGGGAAATTATTAATACTTTGATAATAATAAAAATAAATTTTACTTTACTCGAAATGATTCAATTAGTAATTAGATGATGTAAATAAATATTGAATTAGAAAAATGATATCGGTGAAAGTTTTTTATTGATAATTTTATATAAAAGAAAAATTACATAGTCGTCCAAAAAATTAAAGTTTATGAAATTTTCTTTCTAATAAGTATGTACTTTAATTATACATGGGGTATGTAATTCAATATCCTTTACTAAAAAGAATTTGTCGTACAAACGATTATATTCAAATATGATAACATTAATATTATGAACGTGGAAGTTAATACCCAGTAATCATGAAGAAGTAATGATTTTGCACTGAAGATATACCCATTCATATAATTTTTAATTTCCAAATGATTATATAAAGTATGTACATGATTAAGATTTTAAAGTTGATGGTATTCATTAAAAATAAAGACATATTTTTACTTCTTTCAAGTTGTGGAAAAGTATATTATTTTGTCAATAAACATCCCCATCGTACCATTTGGCATAAAGTTAAAAAACAAACCAGTTGAGCTGCTCCAATTACCCAGCGTGCTAAGATATTTTGGAAAGTGTCTCTACTCGCTACGCTCGCATTTTCGCGCGCGCGCCGTTTGCGAACGGGGACGAGCGGGAATTTCTATGCGGTGGCAACGAAGAAATCGGTTCTATATCCACTATCCTCGTGGTCTCTCGCGAACGTTCCGGCCATTTCTTCTGAAAAAAGAAAGTGTGCGCGCTCGCTCTGCACTCCCCTCTCTTGATTTCAAATTATACGATGCTGCGGCGCGGAATGTTAAAAAGCGTAACTGCGCGCGCACGGGCGCCGTTAATGAGATTAGAGTGGCCAGTGCAATTAGGAAGGGCGACCGCGAGAGTGACAATGGCAACCGCTTGCCTGCGTGCACATAGGAAGTGGGTAGCCGACCGGAAAACGTTGTGGATCGCAGTTTTGCTGACTTTCGACTTGCTTTTCGGACGTGTATTTTTGAAAGGTTTTACAACTACAATATTGAACTGTTAATGATTTTATGTAAGGGCTGAATATTTCGAACGTGATGTATTTCAAAACATACCAGTAAGAAACATTAGAATCCATATTTTTTAGTTTGGAAATTATTTAAAGAGAGAAGAGTTATTTAACATTAATCTGGAAAACATGGCTCAAGTTTAATGAAAGAATTATCATTTTATAAGGACATAAATAAAAATATTTTGTATAGTTTATATTGTGCTTCAGAATCAGTCTATAGCCGTATGTAATATAAGAATATTAGAAATTCTATAGCCTTGTTTGTAGAACAAATAAAGATATGTGTGAAGAATGATCCATTCAACTCTCCAAACGATCAAGAGAAACGTGGTTATAATTGATTGAATGATGCGTGGATATTGGTTAAGTAGCATATACCTATTATAGTAAGTCTATAATAAATTAAGTACTTCCGCGTTCTTTTAACCTTAGTGGAGCGAAACCTTACTTTCTTTAAGATGAACCTACAGATTTTTACAATATAAATTTTCCATGCCCTGATGAACACTTTCGATTGAACAATATAAATTATAACTTTCTATAATATAACTAGATTTCTTAAGATAATTATTACTTTAAACTTATTACTTAAGAAGCTTTTGTTATTACTGCAATAAAATATAAACTATAGCTACAGATATTATTTGTGTATTGTTTTTCAATTTTATTTAGTAAATTAAACTATTAATCAATATTAATTGTATTTTGGCATTCTACTTTAAAGTTACAGTTATACCAATTAATTATTTATTACATCACTTTTCACGTGATGAAGCAAATTACTTTGATTTCAACTTAAATATAAATGTTATGCACCACTAACGAAAAATTCTATACTTTCACTTTACAAGCAATTAATATCTAGTTCTATATATAGAGATTCATCTTCTCTAAATCAATGCTTTACGTGCCAGTGCAGATCAAGAATCGTTTTGACAACATTTAATTAATAGTAATTGCTGCTGATGATGATGTAAGAGATACATATAATCTCTTCCTTCATCTTTATTTTTGCGAGGAATTTATGAAAAATTTATTGCTCAAAAATTGCTAATAGTCTGCTTTCATTACTAATCAATCACGGCTGTTAAACTATTTTTATAATTTTGATAAATCTTTTGAATGCAAAAGAAGAGAAATATAATAATTTTTTTTATTATTATATCTATTTCTTACTATATACTTTAACTCATTTGAAACCTTTTTTTTACAAAATTGTTTTGCTTGACTGTTTCATTGAATACATGATTTACTGATGCGTTTACATGAATCTGAAACAAATACCTTTATTTAATTTAAAAGTATGCACAGTATTAATTTTCATGCCTAAAATGTCATCGTAAATTGAAAAATTGGCGCGTCGATGTTAATGAAATCTTTTTGAGAGTCTTTTGCACAACCCACTTGCACAATAAGTCATTAAAATTCAAAGATGCAAAGTTTGCATTGTTGCATAAGACATAATTAAAGAACAATTGGTACAGTACAAATCACGTTTCTCGTTTCAGATTTTCTGACTGTAAAAAAGGGACAATTTCTTAGCGTAATATGTTCTTTCTTAAGTTGTTTAGAGCATTTTGTATACATTTTATGTAAATAGTAATACCTGCATATTTTTATATCGAAACATGACTAAAATAAATAAGATTTTTTCAAAAATTGATTAAATAAATGTAAATAAATAATAAATTGTGATCTATTGCGTAAGCGCGAGCAAAGAAAAACAATAAAAGCAGCAGCTGCTCTTTGAAAATAACCGGCCCCACAATTGATCTAATAACGCTAGTGCATAAAGAACTGCTTAATAAAGGCACTTGAAGTGTAACATGCGAAATTTCAATACTGTTGTCATTGGGACTTAAATCATTTCATACTATATTATTACTATGAGTTTCAAAATTGATAAATTATTGAATTCTATTTATCGTAAGCAGTACACATACATAACTTTCTTGGTAATCCAAATAATAAATTCTACGTTCAGGATATTTTCAATCTGCTCATTCGCGCACAATAATTTGCTTTATATAGTGAGACACTTCCATAAATTCGTCAATAAAGAACGCCCGTAAAGACTTATTACTGTGCTCGTTAAAGCCATTGATCTCGAAACCGCTAGTTAATTGAGTTATCCATTATTAATTCTGAAACACTCACTTACGGTCTACTTTTACTTCGCGAAGGCAGGCTTTCTCACGATTGTTCATATCACATCTACCTAGCTATCGTCTGAAGGCGCATCTGCGCTTCTTGTACGCGAATTTGCAAGGAAATCGCTGTAGGCTATATAATCTTTGTTTTCGGTATTCCGCGACTTTCGGTGTCAGTTATACACTGAAGCTCCGAGAGTGATCTATTACTCTGTGACGTCGTTGTTTACTTTCGCAATAAAGTTTCTGGAGTTATCGTTTTGTTAAGATTTTCCTTCTTTTCTTCTGCCTGTTGATATTTTGAAGTATTTATTTTAAATTATTTGGATATTATAAAAATGTTTTACCACGTATTGATGATATTATTTAGCATTTGCATATAAGAATAAGATCTAAGTATTTTGTACAAGAAATTGAGTTTTCCCAATCTTAACCCTGGAAAACACGAAAATAGAAATTTGAAAAATCAATTAAATTTGTTTGTCATGATAATATAAACGGTAAGACAAGAAATAACAAAATTAATCCTAAAGATCTTTTCCAAATTTAAAATTTTTATTTTCTGTGCTTAAGATTCTGCATGCCCAATTTCTTCGTTCTTAATTTTTCTATTACGTATTTTTTACTTTTAAGCTATAGTCTATTTTTATTATTTTTAGCTTTAATATTTATATTATCCACTTAAACAATTCAATTAATTGTATAAATATTTTTCTGTACTTTCATTTTCTAATAATAATAATTTTTTATTCAATCATAATGGAATAGACACGACGCTGCTAGTATGGCACACCTGAAGAAAATAAATAATGTAATGCGTAAGTGTATAAAACTTAAAGATAACTTCATCAAAAACTTTTTTCCATTTGTTGGCAAACTATTTTCTCAAATTTATTTTACAGATACATTATATTATTTTTTATTTCAAAAATTAATATTTGTGTATCATGATTATACATAAAACTTGCGTTTTAATAGATAATAGAATTTATTTAGTTTTTACGCTAGAAGTACTAAAAACTAATGACATTTAATTTCACAGTCACATACATTCTGACAATAAGCACAAGAATCTGTTATTAAATTTCTCTTCTTAATGAAGTTAGATAATTTATTGTCATGACAACGGCAATTTTAAGACAATGTAACAAACATTTGCGGATAGAAATAATGACGACGAACATTACAAATACTGTATTGAAAATATTTGTAATGTTAGTTCAAAAATATGAAAGCTAACAAGTATTTTTTCTGTCTGAACGATTAATTTGGCAGTATTATGTACAACGGAAAAATACGGCAATAAATGTATATGTATGATTATCTAATTGAAATATAAGTGATACTGTAAATCTTAAATATATATACCGTACTTTAATGTTTTTGAAAAAAAAGAAATCATGAACAAAAAAATATAATATTAAAAAAGAAAAATAATAATGCTCTTTTTAAAAAACGACGCGTTCATCAATGTTTATTTATACATATAAAAAAAAATTATTTTTGTACATTTTTCAGCTTTAACTTTCTAAAGTCATTTGAATATTCATAATTTTTTTTAAATATCGGTAAGAAAACAGGATACTATTGTTTTGCAATTATTTAACTTTAGTTTTAGTGCTTCATGGTTATTAAATACGACTCTGTTAAAGTTGTTTACGAATTGGATGAAAGTAGAAAATCCATTGTTCTTATACTCTATTTTTCCAATATCTTTTTTAATTTCTTATTTACTATTTTTTTATTTTTAAAAGTTACAATTACAAGATAAAGACATTCTATAATTTAAAAGTAAATGACTATTATGCATATTGAGAGCACTAAAAATTATAGTAGTACTTTATCTTTTTTCCACAGAAAATTCCCAAAACCTGTAGTTTTTTTGATAAATCTAAAAGAACTTTGTAAGGATTAAAGGGCGCAGCAATGCCCCGCTTGGCGAAAATAAGGAGCGAAGTGACGGACGAGTGAGCGGGGCGTCGTGTCGATGCACTCTTGGTTCTTTGGATTTGGTCTCTAATTTTACCTTTCTCATCATATTTTCTTAATGTTTCTTCCAAATTTCAGAGCATAATACTAGTGCATAGTACTATTTTATTCTTTGCAAAAACCATTTTTTCTTTATATATATAACAGTATATAAGAAGAAGTCTACCAGTTTATTTCTCAACTTAATCTATTTGTGCGTAAATATACCAACAATATTAGTAATGGTCGAATTGCAGTGTATTGGACAAGGTAATAATAGGATGCATTTGTTTCTGATTTCTTTTGAATGAATGAAATCTATTTTCATCAATTTTAATTACATTATACTTTTAACTGGTTCTTATTAGAGTAACAAGCAATAAATGACATAATTAAAATTTATATAGTATAAAATTTCTATATAATAAAAGAAATGCCTTTTCAGAGCTGTAACTTTTCTTGATTTAGTGAACGGAATTAATGTGTTCCTTGAAATCATTTAAAAAATATAGTAGGGAAGACTCGAATAAAACGGTTGCGTTAAGGAAAAAGTCAATGAAATATATAAAATAAGAAAAATTTAAGTAATTTTAAACACATTATATTTTTTTTATAATAACAAATATAAAAATTGTACGTGAATGTGTAAATTTTAATATACGCAAAAACATTTAACAAAGAAAATAATACACTCGGGGAAATGGGTATCTCACCAAAAAGGAGTTTAACGACTACAATTATCATATAACAATAGCTAATAACGGTTCTATTTTGTTAATACGTCGCTTGAGGTTGTGCAAAGTATATTACAATTTGACAGAATGATTTCTACTTAAGTATGTAAACAATATAAATATTAACGTACGTTTGCGAACTATAAATAAACAAAATTTGCATCACAGGAATATGTGTTATCAAGATAAGGAAATCACGGTCTCCACTTTGTCCTTTCTATATTTTGCCTGATACACGCCATAAAATATTTTATTTCGTCTAGGGAGGTTCAAAATAGACACACATTTTTAGTTCAGCTGAATCATAGCGCAACCCAGAAAAATTTATATTGGGTTAATTTTAGTGATTAAACCATTTTGCGAATAGTAAGAATAAACAGGAAATTATTTATTAATAGTTACATTTAGTATGTATAATCTCGATTTTAGTATTGTTTATAATCTGAAGCATCGATGCATAAAATAAGCTGATGGACTGATTTAATTTGACTCTAATAAGTGATAATTATCGTGAGAATGAAATATTATTGCGGATCAATAAGTAATTTAATTAGTGCAAAATACTACTTATGTGTAAACGTACCGAGTGCTACTTTTTACTGGGTAATATAAATGCTAATTAACCGCATAAAAAGCAAAGACATGCTTTTAATAGAACGTAAACTAAAATGCTCATTAATTAAATTCGAAGCTTATTACGTATAATAAAACCGTTCTTAATTATTTTTGTTTTCTATATATTTTTCACACTGTTTGAATGAGCTCTTTCTTCTTTTTTAAAAATGTTTCTTTTAAAATTGACTTCTACTAGTTCAGTATCAATTACATCCAATCAGTGTATAGCTGTTTGCACCCTGCATGACGTAATACGCATCACAGTTTTATAACAAAAATACTCAAGCCGACGTTTCTCGCAGCGAGCGCAATTTGCAAATTTCTCCTCCTTTCTACCTTCCTAAGCACGATAATTGCATTTTTCTCTTGCGCCTCGGGTTGTAGCGGCGTGCGCGCGCACGTGCGCTACCGTTTTAGACGCGCTTAACCCACTTCTCGCCGCGGGCGAAAGTCCGAGTCCGGTGAACTGTATACCTACAGCGTGCTGCTCCCGTGCGCTCTTCTTTTCGATTTCGAAATCAATTTCTAGTCTGATATGTACATATCATTATCTTCTCATCGTGTAAAATTCGCGTTCATATACGGACACACGACCTGAGTATATAAAAAGGTCAAGCGAGGGATTCGCTTGAACACGCACCATTAATAACACTGAACGTATTACTGAGGGAGAAAAACAGAGAATCGCCGTTACGGACGAATTGAGAAACTCTGCTGCAGTTGAGGGGACAATGTGCCAGGCATCTTAATTTGCATGAACGCCCGCTAAAGAGAAAAAGCGAGAAAGAAAGAACTGACTGATCGCTCTTGTTTCTCATTTGACTGATTTTGAGAAAGTTCGTGATGTAGTAGTTTAAGGTAATGAAGTGGTTGTTTGGAATAATGATGAGAGTAAAAAGAATTTTAAGAGCTTTAACAGTGTGCATATTTATTTAAGGTCTTTTTACAAGAAATATCAAGGACTTTTAAATAATTTGTCTAAAAATACGATATTCCAAAATCGTACAACCAATTTTATTAACAGTAAAAACAACTTTTCAAAATTATATTTTACGTTTCAACGAAAATTTATATTTTCCCGTAAAATTCAAAACTTCAAACTTTATTCGAGTGCGGTCAAATTATGTGCCATATAAATATTTTCTTATATTTGAAACTAAGAATTTATAATTTATTTAGAGAAAGTTATAGATTTTTAGTAATCATATAAGTGGGTACTTGAACTTAATTATGCTTAATTATTAAAGAGTTGATAATAAAGAATTTAATAAAACAATTCATAATATAATTTATAGAAACAAGATTTGAAAGAAAATTGAATGAAATTAGTCGATATAAAAATAGTAAACCATAAAAGTTTTTTTAAAATTTGAAATTTTAATATAAAATAAGTATACGTTCACATCACAGACATGCTATTTAAAAATTCGTTACCTTGTATTCTCGAATAATACAAATGAAAAAAATATATAAATGTAAAGAAAACTTAAAAATTCTCTTGGGCAAAATGCTAATATTATGAAACTCGTTTTAAAATTAAATTTTCATCGTAAAAAGTAAAACAAGTTCATAAAGTTACTAGTTTAAAACTACATGATTTAAAGTTACAGACTTACGGCACTAGCGCTCCAAAGTACCCTCAAATTAACCACGCTCTTGTTACTATAAATTCTCACGCCTGAAACTCACATATCTCTCTCTCTCTCTCTCCAAAAAGCCGCGTATTTTCGCAAAACTTTTGCCATACAAACCCAACATGCACCACCATCCTCTTAATTTCCCACTTTAGCTCCCTCGCGCGCACACACGTCCCGTTTCCAGTGCGCGCGCACTTCACTTCGTCTCTCGCGCGCTCATGTGGCAGCACACATGTATACACATGCATGAGCGCAGCACTCAGCGGCGGGCATTCACCGCTCCCGCGAACTTGACCCACTGTCACATTTGCAACAGCACCGCATGTACGTAGACGTTCCCTCTCTCTCTCCCACTCACACACACACGTATACCTTATACATGTGTACTCTCCCGAGCGTCGATCAAGGAAACTATAGCAGTCGTGTGCGAGTAAAACGCTCTTGACTTTTTACGATTCTTCTTGCTGTGCTTCTAGGTATAGATTGCCAGGAGCGTACGCCATAGCGCGGAATTCACTAACGAGGTAGGAAAAGACATTTTTTGCAGACCGAATGATATAATCGTGTGCACAGTTATACACAAGTCATTGCACCTTGCAGTGCGTTGGCTTTTGGTGAAATGCAATTGCCGCTAGTGCGATTTGGCAATGAAGGGATTGCGAGTTTGTTTTGAAATGGGAAAGCTGATATTTTGCGTCTTAAACGCCAGACGCTAGCGTGTGTTTTCTTAATTAGCCGGATAAGTATTCAGATAGTGTTTAGACTTGATTATTTTTTGCCGATGACTATCTTATCGTTGTTTCAGTGATTTGGATGATTATAATAATCAGACAGCCTGTGGAAAATTTAGTATTTTTTCCTCTACAATTTTCATGTAATTACTTGGATCTTGTTTCAGTATAATGATTTGCCAATACTATTAAGTTTCTTCCCTAATATTAATGAGTACCAATTGCAAAATTAGAAACTGAAAATTGAAATTATACTAAAGGCATGATAAATAAACTTTAAGAAGAAAAACTCATAATTAACCGCATTCTGTACGTAATGTGTGTGACTCTTGTCGACGTATGCAATTAAACAAAAACCGTTCAAATAAATCGTTTATTCTTTTATGTTGATTATTAGAGTAATCAGAATTCTGTATTTTCCGCTAATTATATTCTCATGCAGAAATTATGATGAAGTAGTAATTGGTTTTTAAACGTGAGATTACATGTTTGTAAGTATAATTATTTGCAGTGATAATATAATTTCACTTTTAAAACCACATTCCAAGATCTCACCTCACAATCAATTTCTCAGACCAACCCTCAAAAATGCACGCAGGTATACATGCACTCCATATACATGCTCAAACAATTGAAGCGCGATTCTGCCGTCATGTACATTCATGTAAATATTCGTATATTCACTGCTAACGCATACCATCAATCAATCGAACGCCTTTCTCAGCAACCCTAAATCATCGTACCCCTTGCTATATCCATGCGCGCGCGACTTTGCTCGCCTCTCACGCGTGCTTGCAAACTGCATAAATCAGCCGTACGTTATTATATACGTATACATATGTGCAATACCGAATTGACGAACGAAGAAATAGCCCGCGCGCATATACACGACAACCGTGCGTCTTCATTTCAATGGCGCGCATGACAAATCACCTCCCAGTGCAACAAGAGGAGAGAAAAAAAGGGAGCGGGCTCGTGATTAAGGATCGCCCGGAGGCCGTCTTATCGAGGCGTGCATTGTGCAATATCGCGCTTGTATGTGTATATACGTATGTATACATATAGATATATGTTGCTCGCGAAAGTGGAGCAACGAGCGCGCATATACGGTAGCAGCGAGCAATAATTCAAGCCCTTTTTCCTGGGAGCGTTAGGGCAATGTAATGCAAATACATGGGAGAGCGAGCGAAAAAGAGAGGAGAGAGGAAAGTAAGGAGCGAGCCCGTTCGACGTATGCGCGCGCTTTCTGAAAATGCGGCGAGGAGTTGCTGCATAAATACAGATTGTACATGGGGAGGTTTACTTGATTCAGCTACGAAATGTATATATACTGGTAAATTTATGCACGCGTGTATGCTCACATTTTACTCGGGTATGTATATGTTTTTAAATTCACGTGACTTGTTTATTCTACGAATAAAATTGTTTTCGAAATTGAAATTAACGTTTTGCTGGAAACGATTTCTTGGAAACGAAGAATCTTCACGATTATTTTAATCATATCGGATATTCATGCTTGGTTTATTTTAGGATATGAGTTTGATAGGTCAATAAATGAATCAATTTATTATGAATTAGGCAGTGTTTTATGGTATAAAGGTTTCATCGCAACAAATATTTATACTTAGTAATATTTATGTTTGGTACATTAATCTTACAAGTTCACTTCAAAATGATCTACTTTCTTTCGAGTTTCTTTCTTCCCATTTCGTTGATCGCTTTGTCCAATTCTGTCTCAAATACGTCCGCAAGCATATCCATGACGAGTTTTTGGAAATCGGTTAGAGGCTTATCTTCATTGCTGTCAAGAAGAGTACTTAAATTGAATGATGTTGAACCATTATCTGAAGGAACTTCACTGTCAACTTTAGGGGCAGTCTGGATCGTTTCAGCTTCATTAGTCAACTGAGTGAAGATGTTATCCGCATCTTTGATCTCATTGCCGTTAATTGTATTGTCAACGTGACGCCTGTGCCATTTCTTTGGGCGGGCGCTTGCTGGACTAGCAATTAATGCCAAAGCTATTAAAACAAAGCTGAAAATTTAAAAATATTAAATTAATTTATTTAATTATTTGGAATGATGAAAAATATTTCATTTAATAAATAATAGGGATTTTCCGTAGTCCGTAAAGATATTTTAATTTTAATTCAATATAATTGAATAAAAAAAAGTAATTAATACTCTCTAAAATTACTTTTAAAAAAAAGTAAAAATATTGGTGAGTAAGTATATCCGCCTCTCTCTTTTATTTTTAAACGTTTATTAAAGATAAGAAAGTTATGAAATCAATCAACCAATTGTCTAGTACATACTACCCCAGAAATTCCCTGCAGGCTGAAGGAAAAAAAATTATAATTGATTTTGCGGTCACTAATTTCTATCCTTGATTAATCGTATACGAAAGCATCTTTCACCACCAAACTTTTTACAAATAGAATGTATGTAAAAATTACTTTGAAAGGAATCCCTCATATGGCATATTAACTTCTGCATTAATATAATATGAGAAATGTGCTAAAAAAGTAAGGTTAAAAAACCCCAAAACAAAGTATAAAGGGTACGGCATCGCTCTGCTCGTTTGAGACGTCACGTTACGTTCCTTACTCAGCAAGCAGTATTGGATATTTCATAGATCAATTCTATTTATAATGTGAATTTAAAGTGTATCTTGAAAAAAACTTATAGATATCTAGTAACTATTAAATTCTTTCTGGTTTTACTTATTAACCGTTATTGATAAAATGATCTAAAAATTAAATAATTTAGAAAAAATAAAAATTTACAGTTAATTTTTTTGATCATTCGGTTACTTAAGATAATTTAAAAATTATACTTGTGGATTGTAATTTAATTATTTAAAAAAATGCAACTTGTAAAATATGGTACAGTACTATCATTCAATCAAAAAGAAATACTATGAAATTAGAGAAAATTATTAGGTTGTTAAATAGAAAAATTATAGAAGGAATTTAAAATTTAATATTTTTTTATAATAAAGTTATACTATCTCTATACATTGTGTAGAGGGACAAATACTTAACAACTTTATCATTTAGTAAGTGAGTCAATTTTTTCTTAAAAACCGAATTTTCATATCTTTGTAATGGTTATAGGTTGCACTTCTGAAATTGAATAGGACGAAGGGGGTATTTTCTATTTATTACAAGATTTCAAAAATGTAATATAATTTAAAATAATCGACTTACAGTGCTGTTGGCTTGAACATGATTGAAGGAACGTCTAGAGCTGTTTACAGGATGCTTCCAAGTCTAATTTTGAAATCCGTCTAACGAATACAGCAAACCTATCTACGTTTTATACAACCCAACAATACATTTTTGGGAGTAGTTATCACACGCTGTATGATAATATTTTGGGTGCCATCACATACGGTATTAATTAGATAGATACTAACAGAGAACGGAAGTAACATCCGCTTATTATTTTGTTTTTTGATTATTATAAAGCAATTATGACATAGTCGCAAATAACTACTCATAAATTAGAAAATTTTAATTATTTAAAAATATTATATTAATGCTTTTTATTTACATCTATCAAATATTAAATATGTATATGATCCAGTCATTAGTCACGTAATTAGATGTTCTTCGTTTATATTTTTTAACTTTATACAATTGATTTCAATTATTAATTTTGAAATGTAAATTTAGCATTAAAATCAATTAAAAATATATAAAATTTCTGAAAATTCAACATTTAATTATTAGAAATAGAAATTATGGATTTAAACAATCGTATCATTATGCATAACTTTAACATTATTAATTGCTTTTATAATATCAATAGTTATAAGATAAATTTAGTTTAATATACTTCGTTTGTAAAGTCATTAAAATTTTTATCTGTTTTCCAAACCCAAAATCGATATACCAATTAGATGATTATGCATGAAATGCACCTACGTATAAAGAATAACTTTTAGGTATGATTTTAGTATACTGCCACGTCATTTAACCTAAACTTTTGTCATTTAATTCAGTAATAAATAGACAAATAATTAGATTCATTCGACTAGATTTTTATGACTTAAATTTAGATTCAGCATATATATTTTTACTAAAATGATTTATTTCTTTGATTCATTACTTAATAGAAAATTATTTGTATTATAGTCAGAAGAATTGCATTCTCCTTAATAGTTGGAAAATCAACAAGAAATACATTAGAGTTTTTTGTGTATTATATTTTATTACATAAAATTATAATGATATATATAACATTTATACATTTATTCTTTTATGTTTATATTGATTCTTACTAGTTATTAAGTTATAATCATTTAGAGTACAGATGCATCATTGAAATTGAATGGTGAACCTAAATCAGTTTGAACTTTCTTCTGAAAGATCTTCATTTGCAGGTGTTTTTAGTTTATGCTTTATTCGTAGCTTTGCCTGCTCCATCATCCAAAATCTTATGAATTCCTTAAAGGTGGACCATTCACGATTAGTGTCTTCTCTTAGTATACGTTCTACTTCAACCTTTTCTGATTCTACAGTATCTTGTAGTATTCGATCAATCACCGTATCGGCAAGAATTGACAAGGTCTTTGAAAATGTTTTATGATCGAAGTCGGGTTGTTGTTCCGCATCTGCAATCCATTTTGTGATAGTCAGAAAGAGATCAAACATCAGTCTATTTTTTCGATCACCGTTATCTCTATTTATTGATACTTCATTTGGGAATATTCTGTTACTATTATCGAGATCCACGGATTCGTGAGGGATATTGTAGTCATTAGAGATTTCATTGAACTCCATAGCTGACCTAAACTGCATGGAAGTCGGTGGTAGAAATTTAGATGAGGCTAATGACACGTATAGTGCCAACACTGCTAAGGAAATGCTGAAAGAATAAAATGTATAAAGATTCTCAATTTCCATTCACTAATTCTTTATATATATTGTTACAATATTCTAACAATTAGTATTCTGACTTTGAGATTAATATGTATTTTATTTCTATGTAAAATTATTATTGAAAATACAAAAAATAAAAAGTCATTCATTCGTCCGTATAAGTTCTATAATAATTTATACTGTAAATTACTAGTATTTCTTATTTTTCAAAATATTGAATAATTAAAATTGGACTGACAGACCCCTTTCTTTGATTATAGATGAATGAAAAAAATTTTCATCGCAATATTTTTTATTTTCGAGGTTTCACTTTAGAAAAAAATCATATTTTCATTAATCATAGTACTTTATGATTGTAAGTTTTAAAGTATAAAAAAATAAAAATGATCATTATAACAAAAATTTGATTTATTTCAGATTGAAATGTATTAACAAAGTAATATTTATTATTTATTTTTTAGAAATTAATCTTTTTTGGACTACCTCTCTGTAATATGATATTTATGAATTTGTTTAAATTGATAAATTACATGACAAATAAGAAAAAGGTAACTTACAAAATAAAAAACTTCATGTTGTCTTCATTTAACGCTTTCAACTGATACGATGAAATATCTAAACTGAACTAATGAGGTTTTATATCGTTTACTCTACTAGTGCATTTCTCTCACAAGAATTACGTATTTGCTGATATAATTATCAGCTGACTCTCCCATTTTTTCATAAAAAGACATTCAAGTAAAAAAAAAGAACATTAGAATGTTTTTGATTACTATCTTGTAAAACGCATCGGTTTTCCCAGAATGGTTAAAACAGAGATATGCTTGCTTGAAACATATTTATTTTTATAAAAGTTCTTTAACAAATTTGAAAAGTTTAAGTTTAATTATTTACATATTTTGGTACTAACGCATTATTCATAAAATTATAATACTAAGAATAAGTATTAAGTTTATACTTACAAACAAAAAATTCTTTTTTAAAAGCAAAAAAATTTATATGAAAAAATTAGTTTTATAAAACCATGTAATTATTATTAATCTCATATATCGCCCAATAAAAACAAAAAATACGCTGTTTCGTATTCGAATGTGTTAAATATTTCTAACACACATGCATCAATACTGACATACGCACTCTTCAACGATTATTTTTTTAAATAAATGTGTTTATATAGTTACAAAATTTGTGTACAAACTGATTTTTTTTCTTCATAAACAGGAAATTTCTCTGTGGAAGCAAAACAATAAAAATATGAAACAATTTATACTTTAATTTCATATTATGTGCATTCCTTTATGAAATACTAAATTTTATTGGTCTAATAGTAACACTTGGCTAGTCAGCAAATATTTCTTCATTACAAGCAAAACGACTTTCATTGTCGATAATAATGACCAAGGAAATGAGTTTTTACTACTTTTCTACATCGCGTATAAATTTCTTTGTAGCTCTCGACTTCGCAAGCGCGTTACAGTGCTACTGCCCATAGTTATCTCGTTTTCTGGGAAAAGAAACCTCCTTCCCGTGGATATTTACCCATGGTGTGCAGTAGTGACGCAAAGAATAATATACAGACTCGCACTTACACCACACACACACACACCCACACATGTATATGAGTCTTGTTCTCGTTTCGCGAGTGTGCGGGCGCGTGAAAAGAGCAATCGCGCGCTCGCATGCGAAACGGAGTAATGAGAATTTCAGCGGTTAATCGGCGTTCTCGCGAATTTCATAAACGCCCCTCTTGCTGCAGTACTTACTCTGGCTTTTTGCTGCCGTATGAGAGAGGGAGAGAGAGAGAGTGCGAGGGAAAGAGAGAGAGGACACCGAAAAGTAAACGTGCCGTGAGGTGTGAATGTGTAACACGAGGTATTGCGTAGAAGTGCGCAATTTGTAGGTGCATTTCCGAGCGATTAGGATAGGTATTATTAATGAAGATAATCTAATTGGACTATAATAAACTAATAAATTCTTTTTGCGGAAGTCTCATATCAAGACTATAATATAAACGCAAGGCCATAGCTTAATTAATTCTTACCTCGATTCGAATACAGTCAAACTAAATCATTCAATCTATTATAAATATAAATATTAAATTCTTTTAATTTATACTGTCACTTCATCAGTCAGATATATTTTTTAAGCTTTTATTTTTATCGACGTCTTTAATCAGCTATACACGACAATTTTGTCGAAAATGACATGTACGAGAATATACATGTCAATCAAGATGCTCCCGTTTTGGTACTTTTCCAGTCAAAATCAAAATGAAATGGTTGGTGAATTTAAGATATATTACTAACTGTATTCAGATTTGTATATCCGCTAAAATAAGTGAACCAAAACCGGCCATTCATTGAATTCAGTTATTTTATTATTGCCCTGCTTCCATGCATTAGAAATCATAAATATAGATGTGTTAGTAAGTGAATATTGTACTATTTGCACATATTTATAGTATTATCAAAGTAAGTATTTTGCTTATAGCCGTAAAATATGTTTTATAGTTCAATTGCAAAATTTTTTAAAATTTTTTTTAATATTTCATTAAAATTGTCTATATTAGCTAACACTATCCTCACTTCAATTCTGACTGGTGCAAGAAAAATAGTTTTTAATAATGAAGCGTACTGCTATTGTTAATGATATTCATTTAAATTTTCCGATTGCTAAAAGGTAGATCCATTTAGGATTACATTTTTTACATGATGGAACATAATAGATTGAAAAATTGAAAAATAGATTGAAACACTTGATTGTGTGAAGATGTGATATGAAAGTTGTTGGTATTAATATGTTGATTATTTATTATTATTTTTTATGCATACCAAATTTTCTTGATAAATTTTTATTATTTAAATTATTGCATTTAAGTAATTAATTTTCTTAAAGAAAACTTATAATTCTGTTGTACCTAATGCCCATCATAACTACCTTTTGTGTACGCATAAAATGAAACGAAACTATAATTATGTCGAGTACAGATATTCATAAACTTAAACAACTACGGAAACTTGCATCCTAGTGTTTACTTTCTTTTGTGAAAGTTTAGATTTAGATGATAAAACTTCGTTCGTTTACCAGGACTAGATTTTAAGTATCTGCACAATAGAAGTTAATGAATTGTCTTTTCGAAGAACAAAACAATAATTTATTTCTTCTTCCTATGAGTATAATCTTTAAAATTCTCTAATGCAATTGAAATTATTTTAGTTAATTTGAAGGTATTAACGCTTGGAGCATTAAAACCGTGTAACTAACGTTTGAAATTCAATTTATCGTAAATCCAACTAATCCATTAAATTATCAAAATTGTTTCTCCCCCCAAAACTATAATCCTAATTTCATACTCGTGGCTCACGAAGAAGAATCATTAAATCATAAAATGCAAGACATTAGAAAAGATTATTACAGCTCTGCACCACCTGTTGCCTTTCGATTGACGTCGCATCAAAGATCCCTGCCATTATTGTCGTCGGCATGTTAGACAACTGCATCTCCGCACACTGCACGTCTGTGCTTTATAATTACACTCTCGAACGAAACGAATCAATCATCAACATCAAGTAACCAACTACAGATGCCGCCACCGCGCTCCTTACTAATTAAACCTTAAATTTTAGACTTTAGCTTATGTTTAGCATATATAGCGGGGCGCGAAAAACTCTCGTTCAGTGTCGATTTGCTGCGGACGCGGGATGATAACATCTTTGCGTGTACTTTCGCCGGGGCACCGCTGGTAATTAGACGCTATGCGCGGCAATTACGGGTGGGAAATTAATCTATCGTGCCCCGTTCGCGCGCGCTTTACTTTTAATTAGCGGAGACGAGATATCGTCCCCCTTAAGTGACGAGCGCGCTATTAAGCTCGCCTAAGGTGAGGCGACGTTTTTGACTTTAAAATTTAAAGTTGAAACTCTCACATCGGTCTTCAATTGTAGATTTTAAACACGTCAAAAGAAAATACATCTTTTAAAATAGTTCTTGTATAAATAAGAAATTGTATTAGCTATGCGTCTTTTTTTAAAAGTAATTGTTGAAGTAAATAAATATATAGTTGAGGTTCCTTATAATTTTATTTTATGATAATCTTTGACAGTTCTGCTCGATGATTTCATATTTTAACTAATTACATAAATCATAATTTTAAGTTTATATTTTCAATGAAGAACTGCATAAATTACTCTAGTATTTCAGATAATGCCTATTTCCATACTCTAAAGGAGTAGTACAAGACTAATCACATTTTTATTATAAACAACGTTATACTTCAATATTTTTTTATAACTCTTCTTGCTAATCATACAAAAGTTACAAAATTTACAATATTTCGCTTCATATAGCAAATTTTGATTTGCGGAATTCAATGTATGTGAGTTATTGACGGCAACCCTGAAAGAGGAGCCTTGAAAAAATGTTGTTGTGTAGCTCTGTGGTGAAGCAACTCTGAACATGATACATATCTAATCCATCCATTCCATAGTAATTACAGGTGCATCATATGAAACTGAAGCAGGATTGATCACAATTATTATGGAGATGTGAGGGACTGCTAATGGTACCTATGAACCCCTATTTAAAATTGAATGCCTGGATCGGATAATGTGAACTATTTATGAGTTGGTCAGCATTGTTGGGTAACTATATGGAGGTCTTTGTTTCTTTACGATTAAATAATACCAAATGTTAAACATAATTAATGACGTTATACGGTATATATTCAGAAGGTGAGAAAAATTAATTTTCACTGTAACAGTACTCTCAGTAATGAGTTTTCGAATTTTCATTAAAATATAGTATCACAGCACTTAAAATATTAATAGTTTAATGTAAATATGTGGAGTTTACGTATAGAATGTCGTCAAAATTTGCATTCGTTTGGTTATTTTACATTAGTTTTAAACCTGTATTCGCACATTTAACGATATGTAAGCAGTAGGATTATACAGGAAATCCATACTTATGGGTAATAATAATATTAATAATAATGATATCAATGATTATCGTATTATTAAACGTAGTATAATGATAATTATAATGTTTGCCTTATTTATAATATAGCAAAATACTCTGGATAATGTAAAAGAACATAATGAATATAGTTTAGTTAACAGCTGACATGTTATTCAATTTTTAAGCTAATCAGATAGATAGGTTTTTGTAAAAACCAAACTATCTTTCTGAACAATAATTAACCCTGTCGAAATGTCAACGCAAACCGGTCTTCGGAATTAGGCAAAAAAAGCAAATTGAATTTTTCGCAAACCTCCTAAAGTTAACAAACTAGAATGGTTGGGTGCACGGCGTTTCTGTTGGGACAAGCGCAGGGGCAGGAGGGACTCGGTGTGTCAGCGCCGCCGCCACCGAATATCCAATTATTCGGTAGGCAAACGAAACCGATAACTCGGCCGCGTGGACAATCAATACGAAAATTTCAAAGCCCGCAAGCACGCGCCTGCTATGACGCCTTTGTTTTACGCGCGAGTGCCACGATTATTTCTCGTCACCTGCAGAACTCGCGCCAAAAAATCAGAGCGAATATATCAAGCCTCAGTCTTCGAACTGTCTTTCTATAAGTATAGTTTGAACTGTTTGTTTAAAGTAAAATTTTAATGAATGGCGTGAACATTCGTGTTACCACTTTTCAAATTTTGTCTGATTTCTATACTTTAAATGTGTTTTATAATATATTATATTCTGTAAGAAATAAAATTGAAATATTTCTTACCATTTTTTACAATTGTGTTTTCTCATATTCACAGTTATTTTATTTATATAATATTTTGAGTTCTATAGATTTTTATATCAGTTTCAAAATTTTAAAATTGATTTAAAAAAATAGAAAGCAATTTTTATTTTAATATTTATTGTACAATTGCAATAACTATGAAGTATAATTTCAAAAATAAAGAAAGACCAATATAGCTTAAAAATAACAAAAGCTTATAAAGAAAACAAAAATATTTATTTATTACTCGCAATTTAATCATTTTTATAACAAACTTTTTAGAACAATTCAGAAACTTTTTAAAAAACAAACTGTACATATATATGATTACACTTTAATTGAAAATTTTGCAAAGTAGTAAATTACTTTAGTTGCATTTACAAAGTTTGGGAGAATTTAAAGATCAGATAAAAAATCTAATTTTCACTTGACACGCTCGTTCTACGGAGTTTACTGAAGAAATCGAAAATGCACATTTTCTCAGTCAGTGAATTTAAAGTTTTCTTCTCATAAAGTTTTTAAGAGGATGTCATGATTTTCTGTAACAGACATTTAAATAAATACCAAATCAAGAAAATAAGTTTTCATATTAATCGAACTTATAAAACTAATAATTATAAAATACTTATACGTACCACAAAATACAATATTTTTCTTATTATTCTTATTACTTAAGTGCGCAACTTAATTTTCACAATACCCCGTGTGCTTTACAGTTATCAAAAAGCGAAATAAAAACGCCAGGAGAAGAACAATTGCCAGTTCGTCGAAAAACTCAGCGTTGAGCCATCCCTGCACGGTAATTAATTTTGGAAAATCTCTGGAAGAACTCGTTTGTCGGAGTTGCCACAGCGTGGCGTGCATAATGCACAGGCTGCGGGAAGACGTCATCGTCGTCTTCGTCGTCGCCACCGCCCTCGTAAATTAAATCGCGTAGACTTTCGCAAAACTCATCCGCACACGAGAAATAGCGAGAGTGAAAGAGACCGAGAGAGAGAGAGAGAGAGAGAGAGCGAAGGCGAATGAAAAATTGCCGGGGGATGGGTTTATCCCCGCGTGGAGTGTATCTTTGCCAGCGGCAGACGGGTCTCCTTTCCTTGCCTTACTCTCTCGCTCTTACTCTCGCCCCCTTCTCCCATTACGCCTGCATATTTCATCTGCACGCAGCAGCCGCGAAAACTCTCGATCGTACGTGTATATATATATATAGATAGAGGGGTGAGAGAACGCGAGAGAGCTTTTGTCTCGTCTTTTTTTTCGGCCGCGCACTGCAGCGCCGGTTTTTATTGCGGCGAATTGGCGGAAGAAGTTTCGAGACTAACGTTTGTTTTTCGCGTTTTCGGGCTTGAATAAAGTTTAATGATGCGCGCAGGCGAATGAGAATTCGTGCAAAAATAAGGGAGCCGCAGATGAAAGCTCGCTATATATATACGAGCGCGAGATGAAAAAAGGAGGAAATGAACCGTGCAAGGAAATCTGGTTATTCTTTTTTATTGAGATTTTATTATAAACTTTCAATAAATGCGAATATAGAACGGTACATTTTATTAATTCGTATATAGCGTCAGTCACTTTCATTTTTTAAAACATTCAACGTTACTCCCCATTGAACATATCAATTATGAGCTTTTAACTAGATTTGTAAATAAATGAAAAGCTATGCATTTTATCTCGTAATTCGTATGCAATTAGCATGCACTCGTAAGCATTATTATGCATTTAATTTAAAATTACAAAGTACTCTACGTAAATTACACTGACACCTAATTAGCGTAACAATTGGAATTCCCCACTCGAGGAATTGTATTTTATTCTAGTTTTTACTTCTGCACTTCTGAAAATACTGTAGTAAAAAAATGTTTCGTATATTTTGAAAAATGCAAATTTCTCAGAGCACTCTCGAACTTTTTCATCGTTCTGCTTCTCTCTCATCCTCTCTCTCTCGCTCTCGCTCTCTTGCCTTAATGACCTCGAAATTTTCCAAATGAATTGCGCGAAAATTCTCGCGCTCGAGCCTGCAGTATGTGCCCTCTTGAGAGGAAAATTCACGGAATTTAGGACACCGTGACCAAGCTAAAATTTGAAATTCAAGTCGCCGAGATTACGCTTCCGGGGATATATTTCCGGGGGGTAGCACGACGCTACGACGAAGCCACCGCGCGCGACTGAAAATCACCCCGAATTAGAAGGTACGCGCGCATACGGAAACGCGTTTGCTCGCGGTGGTGGTGGTCGTCGTCGTCGTCATTGCTCTACGACTTTTTCACCCCTACTTAACTTCTGCTTTAAGCTTTCTCAAATTTGCGAGATTCTGGGATTTGGAAGTGTGTATTTTCTCTTTTAGAACTGTAATCGTTGGGATTTAGCACAAATACTTTGAATGTAACTCAACCCTAATATTTTTTACATACGAATTTGAAGAGTAAAGATCTAAAATTTTACTTTAAAAAGGTAAAAAAAAATATTAATGTATGAAAACTGCTATTAACCAAAATTGTATTTATCTGTGATAAATCTATTACATAAAATATAATTAAAAAAAATAGATGAATTGATATTATTGTCAAAACTTCCTTTTTGCTATTACAGTTTTATCTTTGAG
Organism: Torymus tubicola; assembly: GCA_035583055.1. NCBI lineage: Eukaryota > Metazoa > Arthropoda > Insecta > Hymenoptera > Torymidae > Torymus > Torymus tubicola. The sequence goes on from JAWWEQ010004522.1 coordinate 54,083, forward strand.
AAGAATCGATTTTAAGAATAACGTGTTTACTTCTTGCATAAGAATAAAAAAAGAGAGAAAAGTAATTTAGAATTTACGATAATTAAAGTTCATCTTTGCATTAGGATTCCTACTTTTTTTATATTTTAAATCTATCTGAAGTCCTCTTCGTAAGTCTTATATTGTTATTGCTGGGCTAATGAGCACTATAGATGTTCCATTTTCGATAACTCGCAAAACAATGAGAACCCGCTGTTTCAAGTGGTTTTTGCCTCAGCGGTTTTCTGAACTTCAAGGATTACAGAGAGATAAGCACGTGATAATCCCGAATTTCGAAAAACTCAGCACAGAGGTGCCGGTCAATCGCCGAGGCTGAAATTCAAACACGAAGCACATATCTGTTACATTCATAATTATAGTACATGTTTTAGTTTATTGAATATCACATTGATCAAAAGCTTGATATATAGCGATTCAAAATTATATTTGATTGTAACGAAGTATTTTAATCGACTATGTGTACAAAAACAAAGAGAATGAGTCATTTCCGGTAAAAATCGTCGTAAAAGATCTACACATTCACAGCAGCACGCATGACGTACATTATGCGAACGTAAACACACACGCGTATACAACATACACAGCATACCCACCCTGGTAGAAATTTGACTATTAAAAATGGGGCACAATCTCAGTAAATAGCTAAGAGAAATGACTAATTATTGACTCCCAGTGAAACGCTTTTTCTGATATTATTCGCCTATTTAATAGATTGGGAGTAACATAACCTAAGTTTCGAATTTTCGTTCCAAGTTTTCTTACAAACTT
>JAWWEQ010004533.1:0-54871 GCA_035583055.1 Torymus tubicola
TTGTGGAGATGTCTGGTCTGACGGTAGATTGCTACTGGCGAGCGAAAGCGGAACGTATCTTGTAGAAGGTATGTATATATATATATATATATTAACCATTTTCTAAATCTCCAATGGAAAATTCCTAGATCGTTTTATTCTCAATCATTCGAAGCGTCAGAAATTACATAAATGTTTCCGCGCGAGTCCTTATGTCAACATTTAATCAATGCGGTTATATATTTCATGTCCAAAAATCAAGAAAACTATAAAAAATGTATGTTTTCATAAAGGAGAAGAGATACATGCAAAACTGTATAAATAAAAAGTAAAAAAATAAAGATTTAATAACAATGTTAAAGCGCATACTGCGAGAAAAATTAAAAACTAATTAGCTGACAGAATATATTCCAAAGTTTTGCTGAATGGTATTTTCTTGGTGTTAAATATTCTTCCAAAAGAAGGTATGTTCTGAAAAAAATTGCAAGAAGCTTGTAAAAAAAGGAGATTGTGGTATAATAAAAAAGACGATAAACCAAACTTTTGGCTTTCAGTATTTTTTCATTTCCCTTTTTTTCTCAACAATATTTCCCTCCGATTTGTTTCGTATGAATTTGTTCATACATCAACAAGTCATAAAATTAATTAACAATCATACGCAAAACGTAATGAATTAATCGCCATACAGCATTATAGTTACATTCTATATGAATCTTGTGTAAAATCATTTATAATTATTTGACATAAAAAAAATATCAATCAGTACGAGATCATGAGGTGCACATATAGTTACGAAATGGAGCACATTGACTTTCGGTTGGATTTCCGTTTTGAGCCATAATGTCGAAACGGGAGAAGAGATGATGTCTTGGCCGGCATACTGTTGTACTTGTGGTTGCATTTTGTCAAACCTGTGCGCAATACACGAATCCATCATTTGTTGTCGTTGGAAAATAAAGTAATAAGGAATAAAGAACGATTTTAATTGACTATTTCTAAGGCAAAAAAAATAATAAAAGTCAATAAAATGTACTCCAAATAGAAAATTTTAGTATTCTACTAAAAATGAACCAAATTACGTTTAAACCTTTTTACTATATTAGATAATATATCAAAGATTTAAAACTATGCATATTTTGTGATTTAACAATTAAAATTTGAGAATTAACATTGAGAAACTACAACAATAGAATACGCTTTATTCAATAGCTTATTAGAGTCAAATAATTGTAAGTTAAAAGTTTTTAATTTGATACTTACTCAAAGCTCGAAAGTCTAAAAGCGCCGGGTGGCCAAATGCTATTTGCCATGTAAGTATATTATTTTCAGCCAAACTACGAATTTTGATTACTGCTGCTTTATTTCGATCGCTTGAATTTCAATTAATTAAAGTCGACCTTGATATCGAAAAGGAGTAGAAATAAAAGCAGCCAGCAAATTGGGCATATCATAGGAGTGCACAAAATCCAGTAGTATAGTAGTAATGCTCTTAAACCAAACCAAAAAAAGTAAATAACGCAGATACAAACTTTGCGCAAAAACCAACTCTATAGGTATGCGTGTGCGTGTGAGAGGTTAAGAAAAAGGAAAAATATCATTCGAGTCCATTTTTTGTTTTGACTAATCAATAAACTTTATTGAAATAATAACAATTAATCAATTTTCTCTTTCGTTTTTCTCGTAACAGTCCATTGAAAACTATTAGGAGCTTTTACAAAACGGACAGAAGTAAGTAGAGAGAAGTTGAAAAAAAAACTGAGAAAAAACGTAAAAAAATATCCGGACTCAGCCGTCGGTTGTGTATTCTTTACAAATCACACACTCGTTCGGAATGCATCTCGATCATGTAAGAGTAGTGCCCGCACCTACGACATTAGTAATATCATTCAAATCAGGGGTTAGCTGACTTGGGGGGCCAGCGAACGTAGACTGTGTACGACTTGTGGTTGTGCTTTAACGGTATCATTCGTAAATACTGTACAGTCAGTGGCATTTCGAAACATTCGGCAATATCCGACATCATAACAAATTGGAAATTTTATCAAAGTACAAAGGTTTCTTTCTTATTCTTATCAAACACAAAAATTTCGTTAAAAAAAGCGATTGTTGTACAATTTGCTTTGCCTACGATAAAAACCTATTTGAAGCAATCAAATGAAATTTACTATTTTACATGCTCAAATAAGTAACAATTACTGATTGTTGTAGAAACGCAGAGTTATTCACAATTGGCGCTATATATAATTCATTCAATATGTTCTACGTGTTAAGCATTTATTGAGAAATGTTCACATTTCATTTGGTCTAATTAAAGAGCAGTAATATTAATGTTAAATGATCTAATGCCGATGTATTAATGATTTTAAAAAATTGGTCCATTTTTACATTTCGGTAAAGGCATGTACATTTTCAATATAATTTTGCATTTGTAGGCGGTTGGTGAAATGAGTGATGAGCGAAAAAATGAAAACAAAACTTTTATACGGTTCTAATGAATTTCGACATAAATATTGATTGCATTGATAAAATCTATAATCTAAAGATATTATTACGAATGATACCGCACATAGCAATTCTTTTTTTTCTTCGCGTGCAGACAACCAAAATATACATGTGAAAAACCATTGAACTTAAAAATCTGTACAAATAATCATTCTTAAAACTAAATGCACCGTACACAATCCCTTCGCGAGCTATTATAAAGGGGGGGGGGGTGTAATTGGTTAATGGATTAAAATAAAATAACGTAACAGTAGGAGGAAAAAAAATCGTTAATAAAAACTATACATAGATTAATATAATAAGCAAAAAAAAAATAAGGTATAAAAAGATAGAAAAAAAAAACAATCAACATGATTATCGTCAAGACGTTTCTCATGGGGTGAGACACAAGCTCGATGCGCATAGTATACATACAGGCGGTAAATATAGTGAATGCTTGCATTAATTTATTTTCTTTTCTTTTTTTTGCTTCTTTGTCATTTCGAGATTCATCGACAAGCTATATATATATACATATATAACGCCGTCGCTTACGGACATCTGGATCCCTCTATGGCACGGTTACGATCGCTAACAGCAGCGCGAGGAAGAAGACAAGCAGGAGGCAGAGCTGCGTCGTTATGTGATTAGTAATGTAACAGACGTATTTTGCGGTTAGTCGAGACATATCGGGTGAGGAGGCATTGCACACCATACTAACGCGCTGTTGTCGCTCGCTAGAGGACCGTATCTCACCTTCCCAGTGGCTGTTGTCAGCCTCGGCGAGGCTGCTACGACGATGGTTAACGACGTTGCTGTTGGGGGTGCTCTCCTTCCAGTCGCCGCTTAGCTTGGCCAGCTGAACGTTGCGGAAGAAGACGTTGTCATCCAACAATCGGTCCTTACGCTCCTTTTCCTCCAACTCTTCTTCGTCCTCCTCCTCCTCCTCCTCCTCCTCCACCTCTTCATCCTGCTCCTTCTCCTCATCCTTCTTTTCAATAATCTTGTTGCTCTTGGGCTCGTTTGCCGGGGCGATTATTGCGTCCTCGCCGGCTGGATCACAAGTATCTTTGGTCATTTTTACGAAGCCCTTGTCATCCGCGACAATTGGCTTGCTCGTCTCAACTTTGAGCTCCTGCTTCGAGCTGGAAGTCGAGCTACTAGTTGCTTCCCCGAGGCTTCTGAGATTTTCCAGAATTGTGGATATCTCGCAGCTTATCGGCGACGTCTCCTGCTTCGTTTCAGGCTTCTTGTCGTCCTCAGTTGACGAGCTACTGGTTGCGTTCTCTTTTTCTGGCGCAGGAGGGGGCGGCTCACTTGGGGCGGGTACCGCATCGATGCCCTTTGTGAGCTGGACGAGATTTTCGAGATCCTGACAGAGCTTCCGGTAAATGGATATCTCCTGCTCGCTGACGGGTTCGACGCAGGTGCGAGGTTGTACCGGCGGAGGTGTGCTGCACGTCGAGGAAAGGTAGCTGCTACCCTTGTCACTTCCTGTCTTGCATTCACTGTAATCAACAATGACAATAACTTTACATTTCTTGTGTGATTTAATAGATAAATTCAAATTAAAGTCGGTAATTGACCAGTATTTTTATATATACGATGCGAATGGAATTAAAGATTTAATCTTATAATATCGAGGCGTTAAAATGGTATATTTAATGTAACACAAAGGCTTCCAAACTATTGAAACTAAAATAGACTAAAGTTACAATATTTTGCCTAAAGCATGTACTGTATTTTTTCCAGCTCGTTAATGAGCCGCACTTCGGAAAATGAAACAAAAATAAAAATTTTCATAGAAAGTTGAAGTAATTTTGTTTTTATCAGTAATATTTACGCTGTGACATTTAAAATTTAATTTTAAAAATTTGTTTTCTAATATACCAAATTCTGAGGTACCATTGTATATATAAAAGTTTTTTTGTAAGTATTATATAAATCTCAATGCAAAACATCGTTTTCAATTGACGAACGTCCTTAAGCAGAAACTCAACCAAAGGTCGAGATATTAACATTATTTTCATGATTTAACCGCACTATAGTCCATTTGCAATAATGGGCTACTGAAAAGTAACTGAAAACTTACGTATCCCTATCAGGAAACGTTAATCTCTCGTGCGGTTCGATTCTCTCGTCAAGCGAGGACTCATCGCACGATCTGTTACTCAAATCGACATCCGACGCGTCATTCCTCCTTGGCAGCACTGCTATCCTGGAGCTCTGTCGTTCTCTATTTCTATTTCTATTAACATCGAGACTATCCCACGTGCTTTTCTGCCAAGCCGCACTGACGATCTCAGGATCGCTCGTTCTCCTACTGATACACTTAACAGGAACCTCATCGAAGAAGTCGTCGAAAGTTGAGTTGACGTTATTGAAAGTACTCTGGCTGTTATTATCCGGCATAGCATCTGTTTTATTTACAAGTCCATAGAGATTCGCCGATAACGATCTGACCGCACGCTTCTTCTTTATGCCGAAGGATAAGGCGACAGGTGAGGTGAGGCCAGATGGATTAAGAAGATTTGGACTAGGCTGCCTACTGCTGCTGGACGATAGCTGAGCGTCCTTGCGTAAATTACGGAACGCGAGGTCGTCGGCGACGAGGTCAGGCTCTGGGTTAGGGATGTATGGTGAACGTGCACGTTCTGCTGCTTTAGTTGCCTTCGTGTGCAGATAATCCGAGTCTACCGCAGTAGCGATTGGTCCGAGAGGAATGCCAAACGGTGGCTGTGGATCCACGACCTGTAAGTTCAATTATTGTATAAATATATGTGTTCATATCAACGAAGATTGGGTTTTAGAAAAGGAGTGTGTTTTTGTACTATATGCATGTTTGTTATTGCTTTTAAAAAAACATATCGATGCTCCGTACAGGAAAACTAGCATGTTTCTGGTTCCGATAAAGATTAACCCGTTTCAACATTTTTCTCCCTAGTATCTGCGTTCTTTGAGTATGAAAATGATAAATAATTTATAATATTTCACAATTAACGTTGTCAAATATATCTACGTTAGAAATTGTTTTCATTTGTTGTTTTTCAAAAATTGTATCTTTTTTTAATTTATTTTGGATTTACTTTGATTTAGACAGAAAAAAATAATAATAATTAATTATTTGTATTTAAAAAATCCGCGAATATAGTTATCGTTCGTGCTATAGCTTTCATGGGGAAACAACGAAACATACTAATTTTCTTATAGGGGACATCGATATCACATATCTATTAATTATCTGAAATATTTCTCGAAATAATGTATTGGACTTTTCATTCGAGTGCAAGTACTACTCTGCGGTTGAATTACCTTGAGTGTATTATTAGCGTACTGCAGATTACGAAAGACCATATCATCGAGCATGACGTCTGGCTCCTTCCTACGAGGTTTCCGTTTCAGATCGATGTAACACATATCGCGACGTGAAGGAATAGGTGATGTCATAAGATAACTAATGCTGGACAGGGATGAATGACCGTCCACAGACGAGGGCCTTTCCTTCGGATGCATTCGCCTGTAAGCCATGTCGTCTTTCAGTCTGTCCGGAATCTCGGCCTCTTCCTTATAATTGCCCTGAGAGAAAAAATAATTTATTATTGGTTTTAGAATGAACGTAAAATTTTATTTTAAATAGAAATATTATATTATTCTGCACGAATTATTTTGTATGAATTTTCTAATGTTGTAAATTCCATAGTTTCGGGAATGGATAAAAATTAGAAATAGATACTATGATACCAAAAGTGCACTTTTCTAAATTTATAAAATATTCTATCACTTTACATAAATGTCAACTATGAAATGAAAATCAATTTTTTCAGAGGTAAACAATTTTGTTCAAAGTTCACGCAAGAACTTCACAAATCTTAAAGGAATGCACTGTTGTTTTCATTTGCTTTTATGGAGCCTTTTTTCTTCTTTAAGGTCGCTCTATTTCTATTCTCATACTGATGCTAATTAGCGACTTGCGGTGCGCTTGTCAGCAAAGAACATGGAAATATAAATATTTACAATAGTATTCGTATTATTTTTACGTGGTTAAAAGAATTTGTTGCTAATAAATTTTAAGACAGGACTCAGTGTCTCCTATTTTTCTATGCCAGATGTAGCCAGATAAATAATATTTCCAACCTACATTTATGTTGTTTTTTTTTGTCTTAAATGTTTCTCTAAAAGTATAATATACATATATTTAATTCGCAATAATTATAATTAAAAAGAGATATGTATTTATATTATTATAAAAGTTATTTATTATTACGTCGTATTAGTATATAAATATTTACTAAAAATATAGAGCGTATAATTTTATCATTACAACTAAACCGTTTAGTCTACATATATAATTTAGTAATGCCTATATTCATAATCATCTCAATGAATAGTTATATGCCTGTATAATACTTTTTTCCGTCTATGACGTCATATATGTATGACGTACAGTGACATATATATTTTGGGAAATGTATACGTTACAATCAATAGACTAGCTTTAAAAGGCGGTTGAGGTCATCTCGTTACAATGCTAAATTAATGTTAGATTAGAATGCTAAATTTTTAAAATAGGTATTGTTCCGAATACTAGAAATTACTACATACTAAGAAATTTGAATTTTTTTTACAAATTTCAAATTTAGCCTATTAAGAAAGAGGAACCTTTATGGAAAAATTTTGTTAAAACAACAAAACATTTATGATTATTGAAATTTTTGCGTTAATTTGTGTAATGTATCAAAAGGCGCGGCGACAGTGTCCTGCTCGCGCGGCGAGTATAAAGGAATGAAGTGACGCACGAGCGAGCGGAGCGCGCCGACGCACCCTTTATTCATTGATTTGTATGTATACATATAGATATTTAATCGTTCGGACCACTTATCATCGTATTAAACTTATCTGAAAATTAAACGCAGCACGATAAACCAAAATCTGCATTTAAAATAGAACCAAAAGATATATATATGATCCTTACCAAACTCGAATCAGCCCAGGTTTTTCTCCTAGCAGCTGTGTTCTCATTCTCAAAAATATCGGGACTAGCCGTGAATCCTTTATAATGAAATTCCTCCATAGTTCTCTTCTCAGCCCTTTCCAGTAGCTCCTCGTCCCCTAATTGCAAGCTATTGTAAATCGCCTCAAGCTCGCATAATGCTTCTTCTAAATTTTTCGAGCTCCGCCTTTCGCTCTCGCTCCTTCGGGCTGGTTGCGGTACATGATTCGAGTTCTCGTAGTCAGCCTTTTGTAAAATCGGCGAGAAGCACGGCGACGCCTGGCTCTCCAGGTACTTGGATTTATTCATATCGAGCAAAGGCGATTGAGTCCTGTCGTATAGTGCGCTCGTGACAGTCTGAAAATGTTAAAAAGTCGCTAATTACCGCTATATTCTTCGATCTATCCTTTTTTTAACCAAGCAAAGTTAATAAGCTACTTATATTTTTTGTTATCAATGGCCATATTGCCGAAGTTGCCTGGGTGATGTTCGCATGACGACTAAGTCGCCTCGAGTTATCACCCAAGCGAAGTTTTGTATGTACTCGCCGTTGTTTCGAATTTTTATCGCCGCTTTTACGCTTATCTGGTTTAAATTCCCGATAAAAGGTGTCTCTCTCTCGAGTGTAACCGCGTATGGTCTCTATCACTGTACAGACTTTTGTTCAGGTATATATACTAAGTCGAAAAGTGTTTCAAAAGTGATTATCATTAAACCCTGATATTCTAGAGCAAAGCAGTAATCGAGAGCGCTACGTGCAAATGTTCGGAATCAAGAACAACGATACTCACACGACTTTATTTACGGCACGTTTGTTGCAGTGTGACTCAATATAGCAACCGATAAGCTCACACGCGATTAAATCAATATACTTTGAAAAAATTTATGTACATAAATTATTTTGAAAAATTTTTATATACAGCTGTTGCGTTACGAAATGTAATTTTGATAATTTCACAATGAAAAGAGAGAGATAGAAAGATTACCGTGTTGAGTGACTCTCTTTGAGGACTTACGGGTGGGCTTCTAGCTCCCCGATAATTGTGCGTTGTCGAAGGCATCGCTAATAACCTGCCTTCGTTGATATTCCTGACCTCCGTATTCGGACTATGCAAGGCTGACCTCGAACTCGCGTGGAATCCGTTTTCCAAGTAATGCTGTTCTACTGGTCTCGGCATGTAACGCAGCATCTGCTGGTACTTGTCGAGTGCAGCCCCGTTTACCAAAATACGCGATCGGTAATCCCTTGAAGGTGGCTTCGGTGGCGTCGAGGTTCTGGTTGGGACATCCTCTTTACGTCGCGAATGCTGAGGATAGGTTTTACGAGACTTGTGCTGTGTGGCTGCCGCCATGTTGCGGTCAAATTCGGAGAAGTACTGGAGGGTTTGTTGTACGAGAGGATTGACTCCAATGTCGTCGTGTTGCTGACAGTTGTAGAGGTTTTCTCTCGGGACGTCGTTGATGCTGTAGGTTGGGTTGCACGAATCTTCGGTGCCGGTACCTAAATCACAAAATTTTGTGATGATGTGCTGTATTGAACAGTATTTTTTTTTTTTTTTATTATAAATTGTATCGCTCTGAATCAAGAATATTAACTTACTGTACGTTTCTGATTCTATATTCTTTCAAATTAATGATTATTTAAAGATAATTAAATGAATTTTATAGTTACTTTCAAGTTATAATTTAGGAATGATCGATGTATTTTTACTATAAAGAACAGTATTAGTAAAGAGTTTAAAAAATGCGATGTGCGATATCAGTAAACAAGAAGAGATGTTCTATTATAATCAATTGCTGTAACGAAATCTATCATTAAGAAAGTATTTATAATTGTTTTGCTTTAAAAAATTCATGAGTCATAATTAGAAGAAGATTATTATATTAACGATAACATTTATATTAAAAAAATTTTTTGCAATTGAGATCTTAAGCAGGTTATAGTGTACGAATTATTTTTAGTAAGAAATACATCCAATCAATTAAAAATTATTCGATTAAAAGATATCATAAATAACGCAGACAAGACAGTTTTATTTAAACCAAATTGTTGCATAATAATTATTGGTTAAAGGGAATTTATTTCAACAATACACGTCAAATTGTCTTTAAATTAAAATAAAATTTTTAATATCCGATATATAGTACAGCATTCGGAGCTGAGAAGATCTTAATAATAAACGTTACCAGTTAGACTGTGCGTGTAATGACTTGGAGGCACTCGCTCGATAGGCCGGAATTGCTCGATATTGGAGCTGCGCGTATCGAGACCAGTGGAGTGATCATGCAGCAACGAACCAGCGATCTGTCCATTCGTCATTCTCAGTCCATTGGCGTTCGCCCCGTTGCACATCCTCTTAAGGTACCTCTCCGTTCTGGAAGCACGCGAGCGTCTCTTCCCACTGCTTTCTTTCTGTCCATTGCTATTACCAATCTGTCTGCTATGTGGTTCCTCGTTACTACTCTCGTCCATACTACTGTCACCAACGCAGAGTTGATCTCGTTTCGCTTCAACTCTTGCCTTCACTCTATCCTTCACCCTTCTTCCGCCTGGACCATCCAATGAGCCATCGCTGCTACGCGACTGACTACCACCCTGCAGCTGTAACGTAGCCTCCTGCTGACTCATAACTGCGTTTGCGTTGACGAGGTCGCACATCACGAGGCTATAACTCGAGTTGTCCGGGCTTTGGTACGCATAACCGGTCGACCGTGTTACGCCCTTGGGCTTACCTTCGGGGAGAAGAAGACGATTTATTACCCGATTTGCTGCGCATTGCCTTGTTTACGCTGATTCAATAGAGGTGTGGATATATATATATATACTTTTTGAGCAAAAAAGAAGAAATCGGGGAGAAAGAGAGAAGCTGACTTATGTATGTAACAGCTTTCAGGAAGAGGTCGATGAAGAACTTTTTTGTTTGTTTTTTTTATACGTCATATTTTTGATTCTGTACTATATTTTTTTAAATTGATAAAAAAAGGTGTTACTCTACACTGCAAAAGTATTCTTAATGATCTGACTGATTATTGTGAAATAATTTCAATTATACTTATTAATTTAATTATAACCCACACTTGCGAACGCTTTTTCACGTATATTAGTATAATGGTAATTAATGCTTGAAAGTCAATAAAAATAAACCTTTTAGTTTTCTTCTCTGCGACTTGGGCGACGTGATCGTTACCTCGGACGATGAACTATCAGTCTGGGCGTCAAGTATGGATGAAACTCTTTTAAAGAAAGCATCGATCGACCACTTTTTACCAGGGACAGACCTCCGCTTGTCCAGCAGCGAAGGATTATCGACTGTCGCCTTAAGACGTAGCGTTGGCGGGAGCAGACTATCCTCGAAGGCAGCCACCTGTATCCTACCGCTACGACTGCTGCTGTTGTTGTTACCCTTTCTGCTACCCCGCCACTTGTCCATTTAAGGCTCGCAGATGTAGAGATTCACCGAGCGAACCTGTAATAGGAAAGAAAAATAATTCTGCTGCTGACCCAATAAAATTCCAACGTCTTTGCTCCTGATGAAGCTAATTCACTCTAATCGTAGAACCATTCGTAAAATATGACGCACAAAAATATTTTTTTTTTTCTTACTATTAGCACCATATAAAACAAGAACATTTTTCGTTGTTTAGAGATCAGAAATGCAACATAACATACGTTGAAAGGAGAATTGGAAGAGAAAAATGCGCTTTCTACCATTCACAAGTATATGTAGTCTGAAATATCACAGGAATCCAATCTTTTCCTCATAAACGAAAAACAGAGTTTTTTTGAAAAATTCTCACACGTTTTTAACGTTTACAAACACAAATTCTGAATAAATATTAAGAAATTTGGTTTTTATTTTTAATACACTAGCTAAATTCGCATGCATTTCTTATATGAACTTAACTTTCATACTTTGAAAAATTCAAACAACGTTTTTTAATCGATTCTATGTAGACTAAACTAATTCAATCTTTAAAGGCTTGACAACTTCCGACAACTATTTTTGAGAAAGAATGTATAATCAAATTTAATACTGGTATACATGAAAAAAAGAAATCTACTAGTAGATATTTAGACTATGGACTTGACTCAATCTTTAAAGTATGTTTTAAAATGAACAAATTCTAAAAATTTCGAGAAAGTTCCTTTTTAAAATTTAAATGCTTTAATATATTATAATGAAATAGAAGTCGACATAAAAACAGTTTAAAAGGGGTTAAGACAGTATATAATATGATAGGTAAAAAAATCGATTATTTTAAAGTATTTATATCTATACAAAAAAGGCCCTCGGTTGACATTAACGACTTTTGAAAGTTTGCTCGAAATTGATATCGATCTTACGAATCGATTATAAAAAAAAAGAATGCTTGTCTGATATGAAAAACGGATCGTGCAGAAGAGCCAAAAGTTACACAAAAGCTTCAGAGCAATAAAGAAACAATCTTAAAATGGAAGCAAAGAAAAACGACCCAAAAACTGCGGTTTTAAAATTAATGTCTGTTACATTGTATTGCTCGCTATTCGTCGGCATCCCGGATCAGAAGATATATGCGAAGGAATCTGGGCCATACATATTACCATAAAATATCGATAAACGAAAACTCTCAACACGTATATTTTATCCAGAAAGCGTGCATTTGTGCTACAAGTGGTATCAATAGTAAACAACCTAAACTTTCCTTATATTCATCCTGATATTCAAAAAGACTATAGATGTTAATTAAAGAACAGTCACAAAATGACTCAATGGAAAGATGTTAAAGTATACTAACACGCAGAATAATAACGAGAGTTTCAACGCTGCCGTTAAGAATCTTATGAAGATATAGCAAATGAATTCTAAAATTTTTACATAAGTGGCCTGCATATTAAAATATATATATCCGCCAAACGCCAGATTAGTTGCTGATAACTTTTTTGATAAAACTGGATTATATTTGTTTGAGTCCAGGGATTATCAATTATCAGAAAAGGTAAGATTTTCTTTTGGAATTTTCATTAAAACACACTTATAATCACGTTTTTTTGAAAAGGACACTTTTAAATCGGACGTAGTTAGTATTTCTCAAAAGCAGCTTGACCTGTCTAGTTGAAGTTTTTGGAGTATCTTCAACATGTATACATAGCTTATCATCCACACCTTAACTATGGTAAAATTATAATTTTAATACGAAACTTCGTCAAATTATGGCGCAAGTTTCAAACAAGTTTACTAAAACACGGTCAATTTATGATATAAACTAATAATTAAAGAATAATAAGCGGCGTGGGTCTGAAGTTTGCAACGTTGGGACGCAACGAAATAATTTTTCACACTTAAATAAAACAGTTAAAAATTTGCACGATATAGTGAAATCTTTATTTTGATGTTGGGTTATGCTATAAAACGCTAAACACATGAGAAAATTCAAAATCTAACATATAAAACTAAAAAGAAAAAAAATTTTCTAAAGTTTCGTTGCACTCCAACGATGCAAACTTCAAACCCATCAGTTTTAATAACACATCTTTAAATAACAAGTAGTTTTTTGGAAAAACTTGTAGAAAATAAAATAAATAATTGCTAGATTTGGTATATAGTTCACCTGTGAACTGTAAACTAAAGTATAACTTTTATTTTTTTATCTTTATTTTAAATGTGCTCTCAACTGTTCAGATAATTGTATTTGAAACAGTAGGTTTTTTATTTATTTATTATTTATCTGGGAGCTAAAACCTTTTTATTACAAAAGAAATAACAGAAAAGCCGCAGTGACCTAATACAATCTAATAGAAGTCTTAAAATGATAAAAAAACACTTTTACAGAAATTTCGCAAAACGTGTAATTAAAAGTATCCATAAATCATGTTTATGGGAGGATAGAGTTGTGGCTATCTTCACACGAAATTTCAAAAATCCAAATCTCGCATTTTATCGATCTTACGTTCTTAATACGTATATAATCCACAATTTACTATACCCCTTATACATATATATATCTTCATATTAAAGAACCAATAACTACAGAGCACATAATGTTGGCACACGCAGGAATAAGAAAATTCCTCTACACTAAAATCAGCACCGCCTATGCCATTCAGCCCAATGATCATTACATAAAAAGTAACCTGGCTCTCGCGCATGTACGTACGCACGCATGCACGCACGCATACACACACAAACACACAGGCATTGGTAAGTATGCCCAGCACGCGCCACGACGGGAATGCAGCCGGAGCCGAAGGAATCCGAGTCGGCTCGCTTACGGAGCGCGTAGGACGCCTCGAGTTTCATCCTTCCACTGCGTCCGCTTTCACCGGGCGCGCGATCGTTCACGACGTAATCGTAAGTACTGCTACATATGAGAATAAAGAAAAAAAAAAGATGGAAAAAAAGGGGAACGCGCGCCAGTGCATTTTGGTGGAGAGCATATATCTATATGTATGCCAAGTGAAAGTGTAACGCGAGTTTGCCTTGATATATACGCGCCGAGAGGTGTCAAAGCTCAGTATATGGCCCGATATGAGCACGCAATGCAACCGAGTGATACTTTTTTGTATCGATGTATAGCCAGGGCTTTAAGGTCACCCGCTCGATTTTGACTGGTATAATATAAGTGTACAAGCTATTTGACTCATTCGATTATGTGTATGTATGTATGTTATATGTTCGTGCATGTGTACACGCATGATTCGTTCGATGTTTTGACTAGCTATATTAATCCAAGAAAGAACTGTAAACTTCTTTCTTATATCATGTATCGAAATCGATTGGTAATTAAGCAAAATATAATTACACGTTTTCACGTTCACTTAAAACCCTGTATAACTGGTACTTATAGAAGCGCACAGATAGCAACAGTATTCCATCAGCCTGTTAAATCTCGTAGGTACATTAAAACTATTACACTTTCTTGTCTAATAAACAAAAAGAATAGACCGAGGGAAAAAGTCTCATAGAGAGAAAGGTAGAAAGCCCATTTGACCTGTATTCATAGTTAAACTACTATACACGCCCTCTCTTAACTTCTCCAAAACTTCTGAATGATTAACGAATTTTCCTTTCTTCTTGTATATTTGAGAAAATGTAGGAATATTTCAATAGTACATATTAATTAAGTAAAACATTGAATTCGATCAAGACTGGAGAGCAAATTAATCAAGTTGTTAAGTGCACTAGCAAAATTACGAGATTGGAGATAGCAGGAAGTCCAGTTACGAAGTATACGCACCGGCGCACAATTTTTATACTACCGGCTTCGACTTTTACGTTATAATAGCATATGAGTTATATAAAAATTCTAGTTTCAATGCAACGAAATTTCACTTCAATTAATAAACCGTATATTTAAAAAGATACGACTCGGTCATTCATTTGGAGGACAATGCATATAATCTGCGAGTATTATTCTCTTACATCACATGTCTCTTTTCATAAACAAGCAATAAGACAATATCGACCTATTTAATATTAAAGCTGAGATTGACCATCTATCCGAGACACAAAAAGGGATTTGGATAAACAACTAAGATGATTTTTTTTCTATTTAACGTTTCTAACAACAATATTAGCCCTCGTCAGAAAAACTTCATCACATTTCTGCGGTAAGGATTGTAGCAAGGAAATTTTACAAGTATCTCTGCCAAGCATTACCGGTTACATGGCGTTCAATTAAGAATGTATCTAAAAATAATTTATAATGTACAAATCAGTCGAAGTGATTTTAACGAGGAAAATAACAATTTTTAGATATACCATTAAATGTTTAGATATATTTCACGATAAAAGAAAAATCATCATAGTCTATAACTTAAATTTGTATCCTATCAATCCTGATTATTATTATAAAACAAAAACGAAACAGACCAATTCTGATATAATTGTCACGCATCCAAATAAACTAACTTTTTCTACATATAGAACAAAATATTATTTCAGTCTCCAGACCTCCCAATATGAGTAAGAAAAACAAATTCACAATGCTCCGAATGTGCCGGCATCGAAGGCTTTCTGCTTATAAATCGTGTGTGCATCACCGACAATCACCCAAACTGCTTATTTACAGAGTACTGTGTACATGTATGTGTGTACGTATGTGAGAGAACGAGACAGAGAAAGAGAGGGAAAGAGAGAGAGAGAACGTGCGTCTGGAACGCACTGTCGCCGCAACGGCGGCTGTACAGCGGCAGCAACGACGACGACTCACGTGCGTGCCATTGACGTGCCTCCCTACTCCGTTTTCGTCTCACTCGACGTTGGCCTTCTGTTGAGTTTGACTTCCACTAATATAATGCCTGGATAGAAGATTTATTTTGGTAGATTTTTGTTCGACGGATTTTAAAAATGTCGCGTTAAAATGATGCTTTTCTTTTTGTCTAAAGAATTATGGATATTTTCATAATGAGTGTACTGGAAAAAGTTTCAAGCATAGTCAAATTGATGCATTCGAACAACAAAGATCGTTGGGTAATTGCTCGTATGTATATGGAAAAACGTGAAATGGCATTGAAAATGATGTCTTTTACATGATAACTGTTATCGTAGAATATATAATCGTTTCATTGCTAATATGATTGAAAATGAGAGACTGCAAATGAAGAGTATATTATAGCAACTTATAACCGAGCCAGTTTTTCTTATACATTTTATAATAAAACGAGCAGCAAGTGATAAAATACATTGAACCATTACCAACCCTCAACACACTTGTCAGATTTTCGCAGGTACCCTCATGTATATACTGACACAAAATCTATAATAACTATAAAGTTTGGAATAGTTCTTTTGAGATGAGCTCTCGTGACTAGCAATTTGTCGAGTTTGCGTTATATACATGCAGCGTGGAAGTAGAAAGTTGATATAATCGATTGTCGGTGCATTGTGTCGGGAGAGTGTCGATAGTTGTACAAACAGTTGTCACACGAGCTTTGTAGCTTTAATTAATTTGCTTGGATTTGCCGATTATCTCTATATGGATACATAAAAGAAACCTTGGGCAAAAGTATATGAAGCAGCTATATTCAGTGGCAATGTGATAAAAAAAATGAAAAGGTAAAAAATGATGGTTGCAGTTATAAATACAGCAAGTCAAGTCTGTTAACTGTCGCGTTGCCACGAGCGGTATATGTATATGTATGTATATATATATATATATATATATATATATGTGTGTGTGTGAGCTACAGTTTTCGAAAGTGCGAGGCATATACAAGTCGTAAAGCTCTCGCAGCATCTATTATCGATCTTATCAGCTCTCTTACTCACGGTGAGTGACAATATGACGCGGGTACGTTCGGTATATAGGTGTGGAGCCGCCTATATATACACACGCACACACTAACATCGTATATATACTCTCTCGTACTGGTTGTAACTCCAATTTCGAGAAATCAAAAGCATGGTCTAGATTATTATCAGTCGAAGAGTTGCACCTTATCGCGCAAACCTTTGCTCTTGAAGTTCAGTAGCAGTAGTGGTAGTAGTAGTAGCAGCAGCATCTGCTGCCTCTATAGTATATACTCTGTCGACGGATCGCACAGCTCTTAAGCCGCTGAAGAATCAAATTGTGCTAAACTTTCCTTTCCTCGCGTCCCGCAAGCTCACACTTGCTCTAACGAGCCTTATATATACACTCTCGCACCGCACTTGCACTATATACATGCACTTATTATGCTTTTATATATATATATCTATATGTATATATATATGTGTGTGTGTGTGTGTATGTATATGTATGTACCGTACCTCAAGCGATTATAATCTACCTCTTCGCGAACGACGCAGCAGCACGCGCGCGTCCATCGCGGCGGCGGCAGCGGCGACGACTACTTCACTCTGCCAAGATGGCCTCGGCAGGCTATAGCTATAAGCACGAAGTGCGCCGAGCGCCGCGGCGCAGAGTCCGACGTGCATGCGCATATACGAGGAGGCAAGGCCTCGAGAAACAGAGAGGGAAGGAAGGAGAGCACGCGCAGAGAAAGAGAGAGAGAGAGAGAATGAGAGTTTTCGAGAGGCACAAGAGATTCATTAATTTTCGATGAATGTGTTGTATGTGTGTGTGTGTATAAGCGTTGGGACTAATTTGGAGTAAAAATCACTGTGCGTGTTGGAGATTGTGGATCTTATAGGTCGCTAACTTTATCGATATATCTTCGCATGCGCGCATAAATAATTAGTACACGCGTGTTTGTCATTTTTATAAGTTTAGGTACGTTTTGCCGAAGAAATTATTATATGGAACCGTAATTGCAAACAAATTTGAATCTAATGAATGTATATATAACTAATATGAAAATAAAGTTTAAGATATATAGTTCGTGCTTTTGGAACTATATTGAAAAATTTCATATACTGCGTATGATAAGTAATTTCAAATTCGGCAATAACAGCTCTTTTGAATAAAATAAAATAAATATTTTTATGTTCTCGACTAAAGTATATTCTGCAAGTATTTGTCAAATGTGTAAATATTCGATTTTCGAAATAATGGATTTGGAACATTTAAATTTTTACTTTTGTTTTTTCATGTTTCGATCCATGTTCTCAAATATTATCAGATGGTGAAAAAGAATAAGAAGAATATACTTACATTCGCTAGGAACACTTTACCACTTATAATTTTTTGCTTCTTTAAACAAAAAGCTTTGAGACGGCGACAAAACATTTTCAGAAAAAATATGATCGTCTTGTACGTACCATTTTTTAAATCATTTGGCATAAGAATCCATCTTTTTTGAGAAAATTATTTTTCGTGTTTGTACGCGGGCGTGCATATATATATGCCTGTAATATTTCCATATGATAAAGTATGAATGCTAATAAAAATAAAATTGTCATTTTTACGCATTTTCTGTTATTCCACGAAGGCTATACTCATAAATGCAGCAATGAGTTACATACAACTTTAGTATAAATGACATAGTATTTTATGGAATCATTTATAAAGAATTCCTTAAAGGAAGAACTTTGTGTATCATCATTTCATTTAACTGTCGCATTACGAATTAAATAAAATAAGATAGAAGAAGATGTAAAATATAATTTTATAAGATGCAGTCCTTTTAATCATAAACATTCATGAATTAAAAAAGGCCTTTGACTTATTTATCAATAAATAATAACACTAATATATTGATATTAGAATGTACTTTTTCGATACAGTATGGTTAATGAAAAGTTTATCCATACGTAAAACGAGTTGTTAAAAATATCGTATGCAACTATTGCACAAACTTTTCCGAAATCTACTCTTGCGAAAAAACATTTACCTACGCTGTTATAATACTATAAACTGTTAAGAATTCTGTCTGGTGGCAATGGTCGGATAAAACTAGAAAAGAATAGTGTAGAAATCTAATAACCGATGCAATTTTAACACCCAAGTCATCAAATTCTTATTAGTTTTTTAACATCATTACAGTCGAGATGTCAATCACAAATATTTAACAACTGGGTATAAAAATAAATAGAAATTTTTGAGACACATTTACCAGACCAAGTTTTGTTAGTTCTGCGTGAACCAATTTGAATGTATAAAAATCGGGAACATGGTCAATTGGGTAGCCAACTTTTACATAAATCATTTTATCAAAGTAGCACATGAATTTCAAAAAACAGTAATAAAACTAAAGAATACGAGCTTTCATTTGCTTTTTACCGAATGAAAAAATGTTAATTCCTTCAAAAATTACATAAATACAAGATAAGTGTAAAATACATGAAATACTGTAAAAATGTATAAAAGATCGAACTTTTGTCATTTACTATAATAACACTAATGTATTTTATAGTCGTTATTAAATTCGTGTAACTTTTGAAAAAAATTAACATTTTCTCATCGAGTAAAAAGAACATTTAAAATCTCATTCTCTACTTTTATTTTTTCTTTCTGAAAGGTATATGTGCCTCTTTCTGACGAAATGATTTATGTATGAAAAGAGGTCGTTTTTAAGCATTTTCTTAGAATAAAGTTAGGATTAACAAAAACCTAGGTATCAGATTCATAATATTAACGATTCTTCTTTTATTCAGGCGAATCGACCAACCTAATTTAAATATTTTTATTTGTTTTTCGTACCCAGTTGTTTTATAGTTTCTATAGTATCGCTACTATATACTTAAGGTACACCTAAAATTTCATTCTGGTAATCGAGACGATTTTGAAGAGAAATGCTACTATTTTTTTGTTAATAAAACTGTCAGAATATCTTTCTTCTAATTATTGATACGAAATTTAAACCAAATTATGTAAGTATATGTTGTCCATTACATACGAAATTATCAAATTTGCCTTGTAGCCTTTATTAAATTTGTGTTAAAACCATATTATTTCATACCAATAAGTAATCTCGTACTAACTCTATAACAATTAGCTTCTAGTCTTATTCAATTTCAGGATGATAATGAGGTAAATAAGAAAATAAATCAAAAGTTCGATTTGTCTCCTGCTGATGCCAGTTATACTACGAATATACACCTTCTGGATAAAACGCGTGTTGAGAGTTTTCGTTTGTCGATATTTTATGGTAATGCGTGACCCAGATTTCTTCCCGCATATCTCCAACCGAGTCAGGATATCGACGAATCGTGAGCTGTAATACAATAGAAAATCTACAAGCATTAATTTTTGTTCTTAAACCTGCATCGTTTTTCTTTTTTCTTTCATTTTGACTTCGATTCAGATTTCAACTTTTGTTTCCATTTTTTATTTGCTGGGTGGCTTTTCTCTATATAATGTACAAGGTGTTCCATTTTAATCGCCCACCGCCAGAAATTGACAGAAGATGTACTCGGAGAAAAAAATGATAAATACAAAAGTTTTAGGGTTCAAAGGGGGCTACCTAATGGTATCAACGACTTTGACCTTGAACGCGATTTTCAAGATTATTTCAAGGTCAAAGTGGTTTTTTTTTTAATGAGAACTGCCATTTTTGCCCCCAGAAATGAAAACTTTTGACCCCATGTGAGAGTACTTATTTGAACGTAAAATTTTCTGCTCTTTCCATTTCTTGAGTCAAATATAGCAGTTCCCATTAAAAAAAATCACTTTGACCTTGAAGTAACCTTGAAAATTGCGTTCAAGGTCAAAATCGTTGGTACCATTAGGTGGCCCCCTTTGAACCCTAAAACTTTTGTATTTATCATTTTTTTCTTCGAGTATATCTTCTGCCAATTTCTGGCGGTAGGCGATTAAAATGGGCCACCTTGTATATAAAAATTTTCATATATAATACTTATTTTCTTTTATGTAAAATGAATTCACCACAGGTGCAGCATCAATTAAATAATTTTTTTTTTTTTTTTTTGACGTGATACATTGTTGTAGTCCCTTAAGATTTCGTGATACTGCGTATTTTAAAAACAAGGCATAGCTAAAACGTGTAGTTATCGAAGTGGAAAGAGCGATCCATTGGAACCCACAAAAAATTCGTTTCAATAATTAAATATACTGCTATATCAAAGTTCATATCCATATGAATAATTATTATTCAAATCTTTTCATAACACGGATTTCCTGGATAAACCGCGTATCGGTATCATTTTACATATACATAACAACGCATGCAATCAAGCATAAACTAACTAATTTAACTTTAATCACTATGCATATATTTCTATGCATAATCAAATTGATCTTGGGCACGTTTCACCTCTATAAACAATATATAAATCAATGCGTTAAATTCGCTTTATACACAACCGAGATTTAATAATAATATAAAAGCGATATCTTTTTCTTTATCTCTTATCTCTAATAAATCCTTCTCTGTAACTAAATATAAGCCACACGCATCATCCCTAAACTGATATATATATATGATAAACTCTCCTTGTACGTTGCGCTCGCGCGAACATTCCGGCCTGCTTGCTACGCGCCCGCGCGTGCGTGTGTCACGGGCGTGAATCGTGTCTCTTTGTGCCTACTCGCTGACATTTTTACAAGGATTCGCAAGCGCGCGCGTCCGGTGTATCTTTAGCGCAGGGAGACGACGAAGATGCGTGTATAGTGGTTCAGTGCGACCAAGACTATATAGCGTTCATCTTTTGTGTGTCTATATACTTGAGCGGGTGGATTTTGTTTAGAATTATTGAGACTTAATAAATTAAATGAAGAAAATGAACTGAAAATGTTTTATTCATTATGTGTTTGAATAAAATGGTTTATGCAAGGGATAGCCAGTGCTTTTAGTAAATTTCATTAACAAAGTTTTATAATTGTAGTGTGCTATGTTTCAAGTTTTTAGAATAAAATAATGACCTTATTTTAAAAGATAGATAGTGCTGTTGAAAATCTCATGTATTATTAATGAAATTCCCAAGGATTGTACTCTTGTTCAAACTGTTTACTTCTTCGTCAGTTTTTGTGACTCATTTCTGTTTGTTCGATCGTTACGTTTAAGGGTCTACATTATAGGTCATCGGAATAATTTTAGTTTGATGGTCTCATTTGTAATTAGTAATTTATTATTATTCACGATCGACAAGAAACTAAACCTATAGTATCCAGAAATTTCGATTTTGTTTTTCGTAATAGTATATCCTCTTCATACAAATCTTACACTTTGCTGATTGTACCTCTCACAAGTATAGCAACATACGTGGGCCTTTTTCCTGTTTTCCACGCGGTATTTAACCACCTACGAATATTCTAATTTTAAAATCTGTAAATCTGAGCAAAAATAAAAAAGATTTGTCATTTTAAATTTTCTAATCAGGATTCATTATAATTAATCTATTAAACTCATTTTTAATGCTATAAATTAAATAAAGTTGAAAACTCCACAAAGTATACGAAAAAATAAAAATATTTCCGTTACTAATATTCGAAAACAAATAGACTATCGTTTATATACATTGGCACAGATTCGTAAGTTTAAATTTAAAAACAATATAAATAGCTAAATACCTTAAATACCAAAATTTAAAAAATAGTAATAATGAATGTTATAAATTAATTATTTTTACTTAAAAATTATTTTTGTTTTTTTTTCTTCCATTCTATAAGAACCAGTTTTTTTATGTAATATATATTCATATAAATTTCACTATTTATCGAAAGTATATAGTCATCTGAAACTCATAATGATTATCTTTAATCCAGATAATAGGTGACATAATAATCACACTTATAAGCTTTTCACGCGATCTCACGCATCCTAATTTCTCACAACCGCAACACGTCTCCGTAAACTCATTAAAAACAAGACAGCATACCGGATCAATCACCGCATGTTCTATTCCTCTCTCACACCTATTCAATAAAGCGTCAGCTGGCTAATTGCTGTTGAACAATAACGCGCATAAACAATGCACGGGAAAGCGAGCATCCGCGTGCGAATCGTTCTTTGTTCACTTTCATTTGTGCAGTATAAAGATATATATGTATGTAAACTTACGTGTAACACATGGCGGTGAATCTAACTTTCTTTCGGAGGATCTCATTTTTTCGCACCGACACAGGAACAAATGCTGTCGAACATGGGCTTTTGAAAGAATAGGACCAACGTTAATGACTTTTATATTTGTTTTGAGATAGAATGTGCGTGGGTGACTGGATACGTATGTGTTGTGTGCGTGTGCTTTAGCCACAAATGCTTCGTTTTCACACGCGAGTTATTTCAAGACCGAGTACATATTCGTTTTGGTTTTCCCAAAGTCTTCAGATTTTATTCAATACAGGAAAAACTTATTTTGCAGTTATTAATTTTAATCCTACAGCTGATTTTATGCGACACAATATGCAGTTTCATCGTGTTTTCAAGTTTGATTTAAGAATTATAGTTTCTTGGGGAAATTAACTTGGAAAAGAAAATTGTTTAATTATTGGAAGGATTTGAACTGTTGCCAGTGCCAAAATAATTGTGTTGAAATTTTTAATGTGGAGATAATTTACTTCCGCTATCAATGAAATTATTTATTAAAATTAATATTTGGCACGTGTATAAAATAATTATGTCTATTCGATATTAAAAACTCATTGACTCTGTATTAATTCTACTAAATTTATACCACTCAATCTACACAATAAACGTAGACTAAGATCTTTTATTTGTAATTTTAAGTAAACTTCAATTGTATTTGTTATCGTTTAGTTTAATAGTATTGTATTTGCGTCATTCTACTATTTTTTCAATAAAATTTGAATTATGTACAAGGGCCTAGCGCCCGTCTACTTTTTTAAAAGAAAAATAAAAAAATTAAAAATAATTGACGTGTTACTATTAATGAGTTCACGCGCATATGTAACTTGATCGCTTGAATTTTTACTATATTAATTTTACAGATTTTATTTACTCAAACTGAAACCACAAACAACTTGACCACGTGAACAGAGAATACCTGAAGAACAATAAAGTTATCCACTGACACCATTCGCAGAATCGCAAAAAACCAGCATCATCTATAAATTTGGATGGCACACAAGAAAACTGCAGCGCTCTTGTTGATCACGCGCGCAGACCTGTATAACGTAAACTACGAAACGATATACCGGAAAACAAGAAGTTGGACCGTGGAAAAGACGAAGATCACACACGCGCACTCATCCACGGCCACGATCGCACCTACAACTGAGCCACGCTCGGGAGCTAACAGTGCGTACTTAAAATATTACCGGTGCGGCGATTCCGCGCGGGCACGCCAGCCAAGATTCAAGGAAAATTAGCGAAACCCGTCTAATTGCAGCAACGAAGAACAGCTCCACTGTCGCGCTCTGCACCATCGGATACACACACACATACTACACTTTGCCTCCCTTATCTTATCAGCTGTATAATATACCACGGCACGGGAAGAAGGACAGAGTTTGTCTGCGAGGACCTTGAAGCACGCACCGACACTCCGAATCGCGCGAACGCAGTGTGACGTTCTATACGCCCACGGCGCGCGTGGGCGCGACGACAGCGAGCGCACAAAAGTCCGAAGAACGAAATGTCAAAAAATAGAAACGATGCCAGGGATAAGAGAGCTATGCGAATTCTTAACCGAGACTTTCGCATTTTTCTGTCGAGTGTACTACTTGCAGGAATGTCATCGAGCGGTGCATTGGCTGTTTTTGTATATATGTTCAGGTCTTCGTCAATGGCGGTTCATTATTTTCCATTACGTTATTAAATATTCGTTGTAACGAACTTTTCAACGATGACGATAAACTATCTTGATTGCAAAATGATTCATTCGAATGTATAGTGTTCATGAAAATGATTCACGATATTAACTGGACACGTTAAGAATCGTTGAGAGGACTGTAATTAATAAAACGAATTTAGCTTTATATTCTTCACGAAAGTATAATTTGAAATAAATTTATATAGTAAACATGTTTTTTTTTTCAAACAATCTTATAAGTTATTTATTAGCCAGCGATAGAAAAAATTTACACTGTACATAACAAAGTACACTTAGGCCCTTATTTGTATCGAGTTCTATCAAACTACACGCTTTTTCAATTGTTACATCGTAGTGAACAATCAGACTCTAAATGTTCATTGGCCAATCGACTGTATCTTATACATAAAATTACGAGTAAGCAAATCCGTATCGGAGTGACAAAAAAGAAAAAAAGACAAACAATTTTTGATGGGATAGTTATTATTAAATGAATACAATCTCAGTCAAATAGTTTACGCTATCTTCAATTTAATTGATATGACAATAATGTTTCTCATTAAAAAAATAACCATTGCTAATCCACATTATTTCAATATCGTAATTATTACTTTATTACCTTCTTAAGCTAATATCACAATGGCTTGAAACAGTCGAGTCTTCTGTTAATTGCGCAAACCTTAATATATTATACAGTTTTTACTACAGCTTCCGCTTACATTTACGTCAGCAGTCGTATTAAAAATAATAAAATGAAAGTATGCTTTCTCGGAGGGTGGCTGTGAACTCACTGAGTGATTCAGATTAGACGTTACGTTCTACCAAATGCAAAGAAATGATAATATACAAATCCCTTTCCTTGTATCAAGTAACTATCAATGGCAGTTATCTGAGAAAATTACATTTCTTTTTCTTACATAAAACGATATAACGTATCGACGACCTGTATCGCTATTTTTTAAATGACAATTAAAGGCACTGCCTTATATCTTTGACGCCATAAAATTAGTTATTGTTCGCCCATGTGGATATAAGTACTGTACAATGAATTTTTCAATAATGTGAATTTACATTTCAGTTACAAAATGTTTTCTTACATTAATCGTAAATACACTTCACTCACGACAATAAATTATTACACATCAAAAAAAGCAAGGGATGTACTCTAACACGGCTATTTCCCTTTGTATCGGCTTCAAATGCGTGAATTAAAAATGATATCTCACACAGTGTCACTTTTAGATTGTCTAATGTATTTTAAATTATTCTTAAAAGTAAATATAGCTTGCTTTTTTTCTCTATAAATAAGGAAATTCTTTACGTTATACAGAAGTTCATAATCTACATGACGGTACCAATTTTATTATGATGCTTTAATGTTATTAATATTTAACGAATTTCATTCAAATGGCTATTCATTTTTTCTCAGAAATTTACATCCAATTAAATTATATTTGCATTTAAGTCGATAAACTCCTATGGAAATAATATTCTTCGCGTCTAATCATAAACTGTACTTTCTTACATTATGTCGACGTTTGCCCTGATCGGATGAATTACATTTGGTGATATAAAATAAAAATAAATAAATATAAGAAGTAATTATTTCGTCCTGAAATTCTCCAATCAATAGTAAAAATCGCTTGTCGAAATTTGATATTATACACACACGCATATAATTGTTTCAGTGTACTAAAAAAATCCTTAATAACTTCTTAACTATAGGTGACATGTTCACTGTTGAGCATTCATCTGTTCACCGCGTTGAACCTGAAAACTACAGCGCAACGCTAATGTGATTCTTGTTCAGTGTGTGAATTAATGGAATATTTCAAATACTCGCATTTAACAGCGATTGAAATAATTTACTTGGTGAGTTAATTTCAAACATATTCGCTAGAAATTTATGAAAAAAAATTATATTGTATCAAGCTGTCTCCTTTAAAGTTTAATATTACAGCATTACAATAATATAGTGAAGTTAAACTTATTCACAAATTTACAAGATACATTTGAATCAGTAATTAAAATATTATTAAGATTTTTTCAAACCCGAATCTTGAAACAAAAGACCATTATAAATATATGAAAATAAAATATTACCAAATTAATCATCTCTGTCAAATACATAACATTCGAAACCACAGTTTATTTGCATGAAAATTATGAATGAGCATTGCTAAATACTTTTGAAAGTTATGCATCAATATTATATAATATGTTTTTTCAAACTATAATCAATTTTATTTGTGGTTTACTAAATTTCAATTTCAGTGATTGATATCAATTAAAAAACTCGTTAATTTTGTAATTTATATTCAAAAGTATGTATATTCTTTTACTAAACACTTAACAATGTTAACTTTTTCATAAATCTCTATACGATAACTATATAATACTTATATTTTTACATTGTATTAGAAAATTAAATATAACATACAAGTGGTATATACATTTCACTATTCTTCATGAATGATTTCTTAATATAGACTGACAAATGTTTCATTAGCTTGTTAAATATATGTACACATACATTAGAGTATTTCTTATGTGTTATTAGAATATAAAATTTTAAACGTATTTAGCAATCATTCTTGTCAAGAAACGAAACAAGCCATCTCAAACTAACCGTCAACTACATATATCTGAATAAAATCTATGTCAAAGAGAGAAAGATAGAAAGAGAGAGGAAAGAGAAGAAAAGGAGAGAGAGCAAGTATCGTTTCTTGGATTTTTTTTGCACGATACAGATGAAAGGCTTTTCAGGTGAACGATTGAAACCATATTAAATTTACATACCTTTTCGGAAAGTGTTAGTGAATACGCTATTATTTAAAGTAAATGAGTTGATGTCTATGAAAGTATTAAAAAAGATAAATTATAGTCTTCCTCGCTTGCCATTTAGTTGAAATTATGTGTTAATCGAAAAAGCAGATTAAAAAAATTTATGACTACCACGTGATTATGATAACAGAACAATTATAAATTATAATTTATTATTGAAATTGAATATTAATATTTTATATACAGCTTAATTATAAATTTTACAAGTGATGACTAACCAAGTGAGTATCCAATAAACGGTGGTTCCTCACAAAATTTTGGAAAGTATAAGAGCTATTTTGTTACGAATAAATTACTTTTAGATGAACATTCTCATTCCAAATTGAAAAAGTATTGATCTTCAATTCAAGCAAGTGAAAAAGAAAAGCGTCACACACTCTCCCCGAAATCGAATTCCCAAATAAATCGCTCCGTAAATTACAGAGTACACCCACAATTATACTTTTATAAAACGTCATCACTCACACACACACATATCCCCTCACGCACACCTTTACCGATTACCGCAACGCAGACATCGCCTTCGCCGTCATTTTTCGAACTCGTCCACGACTACTCACACTGATTCCGAGTCGCACGCTATCCTGCCTTCTGGTGCCAACTCCAGGTTGACTGCTATTGGTTTCTTCATCGCTCGCTTCGCCATAATACGGCCGCTTTGCCGTTCTTCTTCTTTTGCCGCTTGGTGCGCCTGAATCCAAACTGTCATCGTCATCGTCATCATCTTCAGAATCTTCCGTATACCGCAAGCGTTTATTTGCAGTTGAACGACGAAGGTGATGCTTTGTATTAACACCATTACTGCTCTCGGAGTCACGCGAAACGCGAACTTTTCGAACTTGATGTTGAACAGTGTTACGAGTAGGAATAACGTTGCTGAGGACTTGATTGTTTTCTGTGGACTCATCATCCTCATCATCGTCGTCATCATTCTCATCATCCTCGTCGTCATCACTATTCTCCTCGTTTTCCACATTTTCGTGTTCCTCGTCATCATCTTCAACTTCCTGCTGTCCATCTTCAGTTTCAACCTGTGGCAGTTTATTTTCTATAGCGTCGCCATCATCATCATCATCATCATCATCATCCTGTGATTCTTCATTTTCATTATTTTCTTCGTCATTTTCCTCTTCGTCTTGCTCTTCACTACTGGAGTCATTGATGTTATTTCTAGTAGCGGCTGCTTTCTGTTTTCTCCTACTTCTCGTCACAAGTTCTTCACTTTCGTCACTTTGCTCGGCAACGTATTGGGCATCATTTTCATTCTCATATTCTTCTCTCTCTTCATCCTCTTCATCCTCATCGTCGTCATCATTATCTACAGTATACCTCTTATCTGGAGTTCTGTTTGGTCTCGTGTTTTTACTGTTCTTGGCACGATTATTTCGTGTTTGTTTTCCTTTGGGACTCGGTTCATACGCTTCATCCGAATCACTATCATCGTGTCCGTTCATCACCGAAGTAATAACTAATTTTCGAGATCGCGTACGTCGTTTTGGTGTACTATCATCACTCGATTCATGTACGCTCGCACTTGAAGCGTCACTATGCTCCTCGTCATCATCATCATCGTCATCTGAGTTATCAAGCTTTCGTTTTGGATTTCGAGGTCTAAGCGATGGACGAGACGAACTAAGACGTGTAGAATGGCCATTCGCTAATGTCGATGGACCTATGAAAAACATTAATAACATATTAATGTTAAAGAATACAAGTTTAAAAAATTCTTTAAGTAAATTAATACTGTACCTGGTTCATCGAGATTAACATTTCTTGATTTAGACGGTTTTTTTAACGGGACAAACACTTCTGATTGATCATCTTCATCGTCGTCATCGTTTTCTATTGGCACATCTTCATTATCATCCTCATCCTCGGTATCGTCGTCACTGCTAAGTTGTCTTTTTCTAGAAGAACCTTTAAAGAGCAACAACGATACCATTAGTAATTGAAAGCAGCATTTCTAGCGCTATAAATTCTTCACATTAATTAAATTTATTATTACCTGCTCCATTTGTAAACGTCGTCTTTGATGAAGATCCTTTTTTGCTTTTACTTTTGCTTTTGCATTTAGTATTAGAATTACTTTTACCTTTATTTTTACTTTTATTATCTCTGTTTCGCGAAGCTGATTTCCATCGATTTATAATTTTTCGCATCAATTCATCAAACATAGCCGATAATCGAACAGTCATGGAATAAATCTGTGAAAAAAAATTTATAAAATTGAAACGAGTAAATAAACAAAATCCCATATATAATGAAAAAAAACAAAGCATATTTGGATTTAAGGTACGATAGCATCAACCGAGAAATCTCGATAATGTAACAAAATTGTTACGGTATAAGAATTACATAGTAAAAGCCTACTGTGAACTTATCATGTAAGAATTTTGTTTATACTAAAACATTTACTTATGTCGGATCAAGTAAAATTTGCATTGTGTTCATTAAGAATTTTTGCTTTGTTTTTTCTATCTCAGTCATAACATAGTTAAATTTATTCTTAGAAAATAACCTTTGATCGTGGATTTGTATTATAATTTTTGCTATTTGTAAATATCAACTTAACATCTTTGGCAAATTCCATAGGAGTCTCATAATTTCCTCCTAATAAATCCTCCTTAACAGTTCGTAAATCCATTGGCGTATCAATAACTTGGTAATAATCTGGATGTTCTAATCGATCAACAGGTTCTCTATAAAACAAATGATAGTATCCACATCAAATTAGTTTGTTCATTATATTAAATTGATATAAACGAAAAAATCAATAATATACCTAAACGGATTCGAATCTTCGCACTGCCATAATGTATCTAATAATTGCCGGCAAGCAAATTGCCAATCGGTAGGTTCTTTCTGCACTCTATTATTTCTATTGGAAGAAGATCGAGTAGGTCTTTGCGAGCTTGTGGACGGTCTATGAATATCATCTTCTACATCAACATCTGAATCTGATGATTGATATGCATCGACTAATTCATGATACAAAGAAGTAACATCGTGTTCTATAATATCTCTATAAAATAAATATAAAAATATTTAAAATGCAACGAACATTAATCGTAATATATAAATTTTACTTAAAAGAACCTTAAGTCTAAACATAATTTTATGATAGTTTTACACTTACTTGATGATTTTAAGACAGATATCCGTGATAATTCTGGCTTGTTTAACAATTTGGCTATGTCTTTCATTGAATTTCTCTGCGTTTGTTGCTAAATACCTTACATCAAATTGGGCTGATGTAATTCTTCGGTAAAAACGATTTTCGAAACGAGCTTTTATGGTCGATAAATCAATTGGATATTCAACGACATATGCATATAAAGGATAAACATTCAAATCTACTGGAACATTGAACGGTTCGGCGATTGCTAATGTCATGACTTGATCCAAACCGTTAATAATACGGTCACAAGCCGCATCACGATCGCCCATTGGCCACTCATCCGGCTGGGGTTGATACAGCGTATTTATTATCTCTTGTGAGAGAACAGGTACAGCACCACCAACTTCTGTCGGTAGTCCTAGAAAAAATAAAATTAATAATGTTCCTTTATACAAAATACTTAGAAGTTAGTACGGTGAAAAATTTCATTTTAAAAAAATAATCAAAAAAACATTGTGAAAGCTATTTACTTTCTTCGTCGATAGGTTCTAAATCCCAAGGACTCATAAACTCGGTTTCTCCACTATCCCATCTAATGTTAAAGCACATGAAATATGAATCAGGAAATTCTTCAGAAAGCGGTTGTACTGATATAATTTGACCCGTCCACCAGCCATCATCAATCATACATCTGAATCGATTGCCCTCCGACCACGTCCTCTCAAGTGCATTGTCAAAAGTTTGTCGCAGAACTAGAAAATCTAACACATCTGGGATATCGTGGTATTTTATTGTAAAACTCACTCCCGTTAAGTGTCCTTCCTCGTTCATTTGAGCTAATTTTAAACAACATAAACGAGGTGGACGGATTTCATATTTGATTCCTATTACTTTAACAAATTCTTGGGCCTAAAATGCGAAAATGATCAAACATTACAAATATTTACATTGTAAAATGCATTAAAAATTGAATCAAAAATATTTCATTCTTAGAGTAAATTTACTAATTTTCAATAAAATACAAGTGATTGTAAAAATAGAATACTTGTATATATAACAAAAGAATTTTTAATCAAACTTACTTTGAGGTCCAGTTTAGTCCAAGGTTCAAATGATGAACTAACAGCATAAATCTTTTTGTCTCTCACAACATCTAAATATCGTTTATGACCCTGCCGGAAATATACAATTTCATCTCCCATCTGTGGATAATAAGGTGCTTTCCTTGGAATTACTTCGCTAAGCCATTCTGATGGACGGTAAAATTCAGGTACTTCAGTTATAGAATTGGGAATACGCTCCGTTATTGGTATGGTCTGTAGAAGTAACACGTGTTCAATTAATTTATCAGCACTAATTTAATGCTGCTAAAGTATTTTACTATGTTTGATGATATAAAAAGCAAGTTGAAAATAAATAATCACCTTTTTCTTTGGTCGTTGACTTCTTCTTCTACTATTATCTGTATCGCTAAGGGGTGTAGCAGCTCGTTTTTGTACGGGTTTTCTTTTACTACGCTTTGGTGGTTCTAAATTTTCGCCATGATCCGCTATCCAATCAGAGTATTCACTACTAGTATCAGAAGTTGAACTGTCAGAACACAATTCTTCCTCATTGGAAGAGGATTCGTTGCTAGTACCTGAACTCCCAGAATTTTCGGGATTCTAAAAATATATAAAAGACAGGTTTAATTCTTATGTTTTCACAACTTACCATTTTCTTATTCTTGTTATATACATTTTTATACGCACTTCAAACTCATCATCTTCTTGTTCTTCATCACGAGTAGCTCTCGTCCTATAGCCATGCCTTGCTGTTCGGTTTTTTTTATTGCGTGTCACTCTGCCTTGATCTGGCGTTGCTGCAGAATTTGTTTCTTGAGGTCTCCTATGCATTTCTCGCTTGTAACAATCCATTTCCGCTTCAGCCATTGCAGTTCTATCAATTTCAGTATACAAATATTAGTTTAATCTTTTAGGTCTTTGGGCATACAATTAAAGTAAGAATAACTATTCAAATTTTGTTCGTAAATTAAAAAAAATAACTTACATTTGTGAGTACTGAGTCTCCAATATAGCTTGGTTTAGAGGCCTCACAAGAATAGGTTTATTCCACGGCGTCGTATTATCTCGTTGCCAATTGCCGCTACTCTGTCTAACGCCAACAATATCACCAACACGGCGAGGACCAGACCTATTACTTCGTGGACTTGCCATCTGACGCACCGATTGTTCTTCGTTATGTAGAAAATGCTGCTGTTCGTCGTTACCGTCACCCTCAACATCGACATCAACATTGCCATCAGCGTTATCTGCATTAGCGAGTTGCCGTTGGGCTAAAGCTTCTATCAACCGATCAATGTTTGAGCGAGGTTGAGCATCCGGTCCTGGAAGTCCATCTATTACTTCTTGTTGACCTGATTTGAAAAAGAAACATAATTTTTAATAACAAGAGCGTAAATTTTAATAGAACATAATAACAGATATTATTTTTTGTAATAAGTAACATTGCCAGTAAGCTTACCACTAGCACCAACTGCAATATTTGGAACTAATTGTTCACCCCGACAATTTTCTCTTCCAGGAACTAATCTTTGCAACGCTGGAGGATAGGGATTTCCATCTACATCAACAAGAAAAGGCGGAGGCATCAAATGTGGCGCAGTTTGCGTTTGTTCATCTAGTACGTAATTATTAGCGTCCCTTATCAGAGGTCGATAATCGGTATGGAAAAATAATTCTTTTGGTACCTAATAATAACAAAAATTTGATATCAGGAGAACAAATCTTTTTTTATCTGTATTAAAGTGTTAATCTAAGAGCTATGAAAATATAAAAGATTTGATTAAAAATAGATTATTATGATTTAACCAAAATTTGGCTATGCAGTAAAAAAAAGATAAAAGAAACATAAATGATCACAAATTTTAAACAAAAATTATATACTGAAAAATAAACTTACAATTTTTAATCTTTCAACTCCTGAACCAAAACCATACATCATTAAATGCCCATGTGAATCTGTCGCTGCTAGCATAGTACCATCAGGTGACCATTTAGCGTCAAAAACGGCACCATTTCCCTGGCCTTCAA
The DNA here is from genome assembly GCA_035583055.1 of Torymus tubicola. NCBI lineage: Eukaryota > Metazoa > Arthropoda > Insecta > Hymenoptera > Torymidae > Torymus > Torymus tubicola. The sequence goes on from JAWWEQ010004533.1 coordinate 33,595, forward strand.
TGAAGTTTTGAAAGCAAGCTATTGGCTCTGTGTTTAGCACATCCCAAATTATCAACTGTCCATCATGTCCTGCACTTAAAATCACTCGAGGATCAACTGGATGTGATTCCAAAACAAATACTTCGTCTTTGTGGGCACGTAATACTTTCACTAATTCAGCAGTTTTTGAGTTCCAGACCTTCAAAGAACCATCATTTACTGCTGTTACAACCCACTCATCACTCACATCCCAGCACACCATTGTCACTTTTGTTTTCTTATTTGAATCATCATCTGGCTCTACATCACTATAAGAAAAGTCATATGTGTTACATAGTTTATACCTATCTACATGCATAGTATTGCACAAGAAAAATTCTTACCCAAGTAATTTTGTGTGCATAACTAAAACCATATGTTGCCAGTGCTGTTGTTCAAAGTTCCAAACATTGGCTGTACCATCTTTTGAACCAGAAATGAACCTAAGGCCACTGTGGGCCCATTGTATGCTATCTACAGTATCACTATGGGCTTCTACTTCAAGTACACGACGTGGTCCTTCTTCACCTAACATCATGTAAACACGTACATGATGATCAGCAGAACCTGCTGCCATAAATGCTCCCCCAGGACTAAATGATGCACAGATCATTTGAGCTTGCCCTGGTCGCATTTTTTCATGGTACTGAATTGGTTTGGGTCTGTTAAAATATATTAAAAATCACGGAATTACTTATGACATTCTGTAGTTTGATGGGTTTGTATAGCTGATATGAAAATTCAATACATACTGAAATACGGCTCTGTCATTTCCTTGTTGCGTGTGTGACCAAAAAGCTACTGAACCGTCACTACTTGTTGAAACTAAGTAATTGACACCGTTTACAGAAATGGGGCAAAAATTAACCGAAGTTATCATACCCGAATGACCCGATAGAACTGCAATCTGTAAGTAAAAAAATATTTTATTAGTATTCGTTTTAAATACTTTTTACACAAAATTCATTAATAACGTATTTTTATATGTAAAAATTAAATAGTACATACTGGTGACATTGTTTGAAAGCACCAAACTCGCAAAATGCGATCTAAGCTCCCTGCAGCCAACAATGTGTTATCGAAATTTACAGCAATGTCCATTATTTCGGAGGACGCTCCACGAAATGTGGCGAGTAATCGACCGTCCGTCGAACTCCAAACTTTTACTAAGAGATCATCTGCTCCAGTAATAATGTACTTCCCAGTTCGATCATACAGAACGCAATACACGGCCGATAAATGACCAAGAGTGTGCCTGTATAGTTGTATTTTTTTGTAAAAAGAGGTTGGCATAGCTTCGCGCCTGCTTAATGGCCCGGAGTTTTCTCTGCCTTGAAGTATTTTTACTAAAGATATGAAATGACAGTTTATTATTATTTCGTAAAAGAATTCATGAATAAATGTAGACACATTTGTAGAATGTATATCTTACCCATATTGTGAGTTGGAAAGTATCCTGGTGGGTTTATGAAAGGTTTGCCACCTATTCTTGCCGAATAACCGGAGATGTTGCGGAAAAACCGCAGCATATCTAGAAAAAAGTAAACATTTAATGAATACTGTTGTATTCTATGAAAAACCACATTAATAATTAATATTTCTTATGTTACCTTCTTTTGTACGTAGTAACGATTGTTTGCCTGCTCCGAGAAGAGAAATAGCACCAGCTACACATGGCGGCACCTCTTTCTCTAAAACTGGACCAATACGTGCACATATTTGCAGTAAGTGTTGCGGGCCAATGTGTGAATATTTTCGTTCCTAGAAAGTAAATAAATTTTTTATATATTATTTATCAGAACAACAAAAAAATCAATGAATCAAAGGATGGCATATCAAATTTATTTTAAAAATTTGCATCACTTATATAAATAAACGAATAAAAAAAGGATTAGTTCAACATATGTATGAAATAGTTCCTTTTTCTGCGTAGAAATGTGAGTGGAAAATCGAGCAATTCAAGCGTTCTAGCAAAGCTCTCCTTCAGTAGTGGGAGGAAAAAAACTTTTATATGCCAGCGGGCGGGAGTTCCCACTTTCCACCCGCTACATCACGTAAAATCGTATACGCTCCACGGGAGTAAAATTGGACAGCCCACATCTCGTGTTTGCCACCCTCGCCTTCGGCTCGGGTGGCAATTTACACGGGGTATGGACTGTCCAAGTTTTTTCCTTCCTAGGTGCTTAATATACTATTCTTCTCGCTGCAGGAAAATAGTAGAGGGAGGAAAAGGCTTTCCCTCCCGCTGCGGCGAGAGGAAGACAACGTAGTCTCCTGCTATGACGGTACTACTCCTGCACTTATTAGTAAACGTATTATATGGGTAACAAAGAAGCAAGTGACTTTTTCAAACTCGATTGACACAATGTACTATTAACTGATACATTTTTAAATATTAGATAAACGTAAATTTGTCTTATATTTATTTGAAGAATGTGTTAGATTATTCTGTAAATATTATCTTACATGTATAATACATTCAATATTTATTTACACATTTCGTACGAACAATAGGCTGATTAAAAAATAAAATCAAAATAAGAACAATCATTTGAAGCGTATAGTTACAAAAGTGTCTATCTCCACTTTTTTCCGAACCCATTTTTATTGCATTTTCGTGTATAGAACATCAATATTTATCATAAAAAAATCATACTGGTCCAGAATATAGGTATAGTCGCTTTTTATGATATGAAAAAAATAGGGTGTTCTGCAAAATATACTACATCCAAATTTTAGTCAGAGTCAAAAGTAGCTATCTTCTTTCATTAAAAAGTAAGTGGTGGCTACTTTTGAAACTAACTGAAAGTTGAATTTGGCACATTCTGACTTTTTGGACAGCAAAATATTTTCTGTATAAAGTATAATCTATAAAAATGTTATTGATTTCGAATAATTAAAGAAAAAAAAATAGTATTCCTAGAATGAGTTGATAGGGATCAACGTAATATATTTCCAGTACACTGTGTACTAAATTTGTATGTTTACGTGTTCATATTATTTAATTTAATTAAAATTAAAATTTGGCATAATATTTTATTTATTAAATGATGTAGTCGAATTTTCACCCTCATTAGTTTCGGTTAAAGATGTGTGATCAGATTCAATGGAAAGGGTCATTCCAAACAGGTGAAACAAATGAAACACCTAAGTTTTCTGTGTACGACGTTTCATCGGTTTGGTTACTGACCTCTTCAGGCTATATTATTTAAAAGTACAGAAACGTCGCACACAGAAAACTTAGGTGTTTTATTTGTTTCACCTGTTTGAAATGGCCCTTTCCATTGAATCCAATCACACAACTTTAACCTATTTATTTAAGTATTTATTTGCCTGTAAAATGTTTTTTTTTTTTTTAAATAAAATATTTTTTTATTTTTATTTATGACAAATTATTTTGCGTTGTGTTAATGTGCAGCAAAATACACTAACTTCACAAGGAAGTGAAATGAAAGAAGCCAAATCCGAAGTTAGTTGCAAAATTAGCTAAATCCAAAAAACAAAATTCCCTAAATCATACAATAAATGAGTATGATTTCACACACTTTGTGAATCAAGTACACTATTCGAACTCCTAATGATGGATAAAGAAAGTTAAAAAAGTAAGTAGTACAAGTACAGCAGAAAATGTTCTTTCCTGTAAAAAAATTTTTTTGGAGATAGCCACTTTTACAGCTATACACTTCATTTTTTCAAATGCTTAAGAATACCCATTAGTATCTCTTTCTCCATATCTCTCACTCTCTCTCTCTTTCCCTCCTACTCCCTCCCACTCTCTCCCTATCTCCCTCCTCTCATATCTCCTACAACACAAGCTAAAGTGGAGATGAGGAGAGATAGAGGCCTTATTCAAGCACAGTGAATGGCGACAGCAAGCATACTTTCTATCTATAAATACGTTAAACAGTATAAATGTGGTCCCACTCGCACGCGCACACATACAGATACAATCATCGATCACAGCCAACAGCACGGCACAGAGGTACCACAAGAGTAAAATTCCCCTTCGCCAGCTCATTGGTCGGTTATCCTGATAGAGTAGGGATGACAAGTGTGTATGTGTGTATGTGTGTACATAGTATTCTCTTTCACATAGCCTTTCGGAGCAGCTGCGCGCGAACTGACGGGAGTTTCGTGAGCTCGCGGACGCCCATCTTATATACTCTCCGAGGTAAGCCTCGGGTTTCGAGGCAACTGTAGAATTGGCTAAATACAAATATTATGTCATATTAATAAATGCAAAAATATGTTCAATCATCCGACCCATTATTTTATATCTAGTTTTAAGTTTGAAAGAATAGTAGCATAATGTATATATTTATATCGATAATTTTTTTTTTTTTTTTTTGTTACTTAAAGCAATAACTTGTAGACTATTTGAAAATGTAGTAAATTAAAAATTAGAATCTCATTAATTTTACTTTAAAAAATAATTAATTACATAATTAATTAAATACGAGTACTTTTATAATTATCAATCATGGTTTCATTAATGGTTCAATGACTATATGTAGAGATGCGTGCGCACGCGCGTACACACATACACATAATTACAATAGAGTTCAATTAAACTATATAAAAATCTACTAATCACGCTCTTCCTTCGTTCTACCGCTCCAAATCAAATAAAGGGCAATACAGGCGAAAGGGCACTTAGTAAGCTGGGACATGGGCAACGCTAGGAAGAGCATATATATGAAGGAGTCTAGTATCTTAAACAAGAAAGAGAACGCGGGATGTCGGCTTGGTGGGGGAACCTACTGAGTTCTCCTCTCTCTCTCCCCCCTCTACCGCAACTTAAAAGGGGGAGCGCTCGTCGAGCGCCCAGAAAAAGATTACCCTTTTCAGCCGCGTCGAGCACAAAATTCATCCATCCCTCCCTCCCCCCGCCCTCTGTAAGGAAATCGCGCGTTTTTCTGAAATGGGACACTCACCAATTCCTCGAAGCTCTGACGGTGTGAATTGCCCTGCCAGTCCAATCGCTGCGGCAAAATCTACAATGAAAATCAATAATTAAGAATAAAGAAGGAAATGCAAAAAATACTATATAATAATCATCCCCCAATAAGAGGGGTTACTAAAAAAAAATCGGTATCATAAGTGAAGATCGGCGATCGGAGGGTGCCGCGAGCGAGTACGCGCACTGGTCAGTCTTTATCTGTCTGCCTCTCATTCTCTCACTCTCACGGAAGCTTTGTTTTGACGGGCAGGCCGAGAGGCGCAGAGAGTACGCGAAACCACGTGCAAACCATGTGGAAAACGTCAACTCGGCGCGACTCTCGCGCTCACTCGCTCGCGAGACACAGCCCAGGCCGCAGCGCGGTGTGTCTTACCATGGTACGCTCCAATTCACTCTTGAGCGCCTGCAAAGAAAAAGCCAACGTTAGCTGAAGTTACGAGATATATGAAAAATAGCGGTTGATGGGAGTATTAAAAAAATAATACGAGAACTTACGTCGGCAATGGCACGGCACGGTCCATCAGCCAGGAATTTAGCGATGAGGAAGTAGAGCTCTGAAAAACACACGGAATATCGAGGTGAGAAAGATAGGCTCGTATGAGTGCGAGCGAGAGGGTCTTATGCGCCGCAGTATATGCGCAAGCGAGATAGACGTAGAGTAGGTCGGAAAGCGGAGCGCACAGCACGCATCGCTTCTCGCTCTTGCTTCTCTTATTTTCGCGAGCTTGTACTCACCAGCGGCGAGGCTCGAGTCGAGCTGCTGCCGCGACACGTCCGCCTCCATTTCGGCCAAGTCCTTGTTCTCGTCGTTGTCGAAACCAGCTGCTAATGTGCGCCCAGTATCACGGCTCGATCGCATCCTTCGCGCGGCAGCGAACCGCCGTCAGCTCCATTTTACTCGCTCGGCCCAACACCGAGGTCTCGCTCCGCCTCTGTCGAGACTCGACGCGCTGTAACGTGACAGTAAACGATCAGCGTGACGGTCAGAAAAATGCTCTCTTGTATACCGTGTATCGTGATATACCGACACTCGCTGCTTTTATACTCTTTCAATAAGTAGAATGTCATTTTATTTTATATAAGCAAGATATATTCAATTTCCATTGATATAAATTCCCATACGGCCTAGGCATCTTTTTAGAAAAAATTTTTATTAATTTATTTATTAAATGTATTTGGGTATATGTACATTCATTTATTGGCCATGTTTCAATACTTCATAAAGATAATTAATTTTACAAATTTTCCCCAAAGTTTTATTTATTATATTTTTGTAATTTAATTATTTCAACTGTTTATATTTGCTAGTTGTAACCGATACACTTAAATACTTAGAAATATTTATTTAAATCTAGGCATTATGATTACATAATAATATTGTCAAATTTACTTGTGATGTTAAAATATTTAACTACACAATATTCACACAATTCTTTACAAGAAGAAATTCCTAATTGTTTTTTTTCAAAATTGAAAGAAAACCATAGTACACTATGAATGATGTAACAATAAAGTGTGAAATTAATTAAATTTAAAGCTTTTTATCCATTCTTATATTTGTAGTCAAATAATAAATAATAATTCAAAGTTTAAAGAACTTATTTTTTCATCAATTGTATGTAATAACTACAGCAAATGTATTACTCATGCTTATTACATTTCTACACATTACCCAATCACTATTAATTACCAATGAAAGTGCTGAGACATGAAGTTTTAATTTAAAATATTTTGATAATTTGATAAAAGAAAATATAGTTTAACAGCAAGTGTTAAAGGTTATCGAAAAGTTCAGACAATAATTTTGTACGATAGTCTACCTAGTTCTGGATTAAGTATTGTATCGTTCACAAATCCAATTGGGAGAGGATTAATTAAACTAAATAAATTATTAAAAAACTTGGAAGTAATATGTATCAATTAACAAAGTGAGCAGTCTTTTTCAAAACACCTCATTATATTAAAGTTGTGACTATCTTACAAATCAAAATTATTTTTTTATAAATAAATTACTTAATGATTTAATAAATAATTTTACTTCATCGAAAAATAAAACGTCTAACAATGGTGAATCTCTTCAGTCTCGCAAATGCATCCTCTAAATTTTACCGTTTTTGACGGTCACATAAAGCCAACCACTCTTCTCTCTTCCCGAATTTATAACCTCACAATCTGTATGCAACACATTACTTCTGTCCTCTTCACGCTTAAAACGCTAATTTACCTACGACAGCTTACTACTTATTCTACCCCCCGACATCCGTAAGATCAACAGCGCACGAATGCTCAAGATTTTTCTCACAACTAATGTGTTCTCACTTCTATTTCACTTACGTCTAGTTTGTTTTGGCGTCTATTAATTGAGGTTAGCGTGCGCCCTGTTACTCTCCCTCTCCTTCTAGACGCTTTTTTGTGATTGCAAAGTACGAATGCAGCGTTCAGTATATAAGTACTGCGGGCAGGAACGTAGTGCACTGACACAAGAATGACGTAGGCACGAATTAACAGGCTATACGTGTGGCGTGCGCCGCGTACTACAACACAAAGATGAAGTAGGTAGCGGAAAATAGGAACGCACGCGCGGCGCGAGTTGCAACCCCTTGTCGTCAGCACTGCGTGAATACTGAATATATGTACACATTATTGAATAACGTTCAGAAGATGACGGTAACGCGACCGTCAGAAATTGGAAACAACCGAATCGTCGTTTTATTATCTCTCTTGTTATCAATGTCTATACTGATCCTTATACTATTATACCCTGCGGCCTATACAGTAGCTTACGCATGTGGATCCTCGATTTCTACAATTTTTTCAAATATTTATGTAAAATAAAGAAAACAAAATTTCGTATTAATAATAGTAGATATTATAGGAATCAACCGACAATCAACAGTAAAACTGCTAATTCCTATTTTCACAGAAATTTAACAATAAACAAGACGTCACCGCGATCGACAGAAAAACTAGGCACTAAGCAAAGCTATTATCAGTAATTCCAAAAGTAAATATAAATCTTACATATAAACCGCACACATTTAACAATGAATACCTAAATTATCAGTACAAAGAGTAACCTGATATAAGAAATACCTTTTAGTCTCTGTTAGAATTTTTTTCACCTACACTCTTTGTGAGATGAGATGTCTATAATTCCTTAAGCTGAAGTGTCTACGGTGTAGATAGTTTATATGTATATACTTGGACTTTTGGCCTAGCAATCGTTACAGTCGTTACAGGGGTCGTATTTACAGGTTAGGTTTGAAATGTCGTGTCTTGTGACGGTCAAATGGTGTGTACGGTAAAGCTTTTCACGCTTAGCTAGGGTCCCTGGCCTCTGCTCAGTATATGCTCACTAGGGATAATACTAGCACGGAAAACCATACTATTCAAAAAATTACTCTGAGGTTTCAAAGTTAATATGAATGCAGGCATCAAGGGGTGGTAATACATTAGAAAAATTAAGGTAAAGAGCTTTTTTATACTTTTCTTTGAAGTTTCTGAAAAGTGTATAAATACTATATATTTATCTTTTTAACTTATTACTTTTGCCATAAGATAGATTTGTAAGATTAATTCTATCTTAAATTCTCTACCTACATTTTTAACGTATGTGAGTATTTAGCGAGAGCAGTGAAACCATAGAGGAGTAAAAACTCAGGGTATCCCGTATCAGATATTTCAGACAATCAAGTAAGAGGATAAAATCTCATAAATGTCATAACCAATATAGAAATTAGTATATACACAGAAATGGATTAATTTATTAAGAGGATTTGAGTATCGACGTTATTTTTAAAACGTGAAAATCCTAGCAATGTACTAATAGAATTGCTCAGAAAATTTTATAATAGTTTTTACACATATGAATGGCAAGACAAACTATTTTTTTAAAACATAAATTTAAAATAAAAAAATAAATAAAACAGTGGCGTCGGTAAAACAGAAGCTGTTTATAGACTGATTTTTTAACCTTTAGAGAGCCGGGGTTTTGAAAAATTTACAAATCGCATTATTGCATAGAAATGTGGTCTAAGATCCCTAAGTTAGGGCCAAACTAAGTTGGGATGTTGACGAGTCAGACTCCTTACGCCTAGAGGCGTATCCCGGTCCTCTAAAAGTTAACATAAAAATCGTATGAAAGAAACTAATAGTATTATTAAAAATAATTTATCAGTGTAGTTTTTATATATGCAAAGGTGGAGACAAGTGCTTTTACAAAAAAAAACGCTTAAGGATCGAATAATAAAATAGCAAAGATAGAAGTTCACATCTCCTTAATTACGGAATTGCAATTACCGCAAATTACAGTTTGAAAACTGGTATTTAGATGGCACTAACAAGTCCTGTAAATAGTTTAATAAATGCGTAGCTATTCTATTTCGTAATTTTACGAATTCTATTGAGACTAAAAATTATAGAAACATTGAAAATTTTAATAATTTTACAGATTTAATTTATATACAAGTAGCGCACAGTATGTGGTAGAGTCAAAAAAATAATTCAATTTTCAATTGCATTTTTTAACTATCTCTTATCAGACATTTCTGCTAGCTTTGACTTGTACCTAATGCTTCATCGTACAGTAATTTTTCGTAATGAACGAAATGTAATACTCATTGATTTGGAAATCCATAGATACTTGATGAACATGCCTTCATATCCTCGATTATATAAAATATAAATTTTTACGAGCAAGAATAAATATTATGCATGACAAAGTGTATCTGTATCAAATAAAAAACATTAGATGGCAAAATTTTCAGAAAGATTATTTTATCTATGAATAAATCTACAAAAACACAAATAATGCTTAAAAATAACAATTTTATGTTCAATAATGTATTACAAATAAAGCAAAATGTTTTTAAACAAGAGATATTTAACAAAAGCTCTTACAGTAGTATAAATCATGATACAGACGATAGAAACAAGCTCATTCTACCGATGGATTTTTCTTAAAATCCGACGAGAATAATTTTAAACATAAATTGTCGATAATATGCCTGTATGCATACCGAGCTTTTGTACCTAAACTTAAAAGTACAATATTAAAATACTCCATCCTGCAGTAATTACTTTTACAATTTTTCTCTTACTCGTAAATATGTAAAATAAATCGTGCATCATCATTCGACGCAATCGTGAACCTCACATTAAAGCACCCACATTCTCACAATGTCTTTTTGGGTGTTTCAAGAATCGTGGAACTTCATTCAAAAATTCAAAATCTACAGTACAAATATTTGCAAATTGATTTCGATTATCACACATACACTTATATCCATATAACGTAGAATGTGCAAAACTGTGTAAAACAAAGACAAAACTGTCGCAAAACCAAAGTTCGATTGTTATTGCTATATTTATGTTTTGAACTAAAAATAAATATTTTAGTCTACTGAATAGTTGACAAAACTCAAATAAGTAATTGCGAGTAATCAATTCACAAATTAACCATAATAAACGTAACTATTATCTCCTTTTTAAACTGCCAATATGCATAACACGATTATAGCGGTATGCAATTAATTCCCGCTTACGTTTTAAATTGCGATTCGTAATTCAACGAATCAAACTGTACATCATTACTACTAAAGTAACTTATTAGATTTTTCATTTCAAGAAAAAAATTCATTTCTTTTCTCATTTGTAAATTCAATTATCACCCATATTCTTTGCTCACTGACCCTTCTCTTCAACATAGGCTTTAATTGCCTCTTGACATTCTGATGAACACCAGTGCTGAATAAGTAGAAGACTTTCAGATTCTAATGCTACATCCAATTTCTTCCGAAGGCTATGACGCAGCAAAGCTTTTGTTGCTTCCATTGACTGAAAATATTTATAATACATATATTTATTAATAAATTGACAATTTTCAAATAAATAGACTATATATTGATTATACTCATAATTACCTGTGAAGATTGTTCGCTCATAGATTTCAAGGAAGGTAATAGTTCGACTTGAAACCTGTCCGGCCACAGGACTCTTGTGACAAGTCCAGCCCTCAATGCTTCACTCGCGGTCAACACCCGGCCACCAAGCAATAACTCATTCGTCTATAAGTAAACCATAAGTTAATTGAAAATAGGAATCATTGTTCAATAAAATATTTAATAAACTGAGCCATCAAATAAATCGCGAATTTAACTTACCACTGCACTTCCTAGACTATGTGATAATGTTAAAACTGCAGCTCCTTCTGCTATTTGTCCAAGTTTTCCATATGGGGTGCTGAATGTCGCTTTATCACTGGCGATCACAAGATCAAATAAAGGTAACATTGTAACGCCAAGACCAATAGCTGCCCCTTGTACGCCTGCGACGATAGGCTTATTGAATTTAGATAGAGTGCTAATGAAGTCTCTGAAAGCAATTAAATTTAAATTATAAATTTTTAACTTTACTTCTATGTGCGTGTATGCACGCTCGCGCTTGTATGTATACGTGTAAAAACAATAAAACTAGTTCATATACATTGTTCTTATATGTAATATAAATTGAATCAGTATCATCTTTCAGTTATTTATAAGAAGTCTGAATTATAATAAAAAATTATTTACCATGTATTTTTAAAATACAAGCGTTAATTAATATTTATATTTTGACAAATGTAGGTAATTACTTACTTCACTGTAGTAGCCATCTCTTGAGCTCGAAGTTTTCGCTCATCTTTATTTGAATGTAGTAAGTGTGATAAATCTAAACCTTCACAAAAACTCGTTCCTGTTGACGTGAATAAAACAACTCGACAGTCGTCGTCGTCTTTCAGAATCGACAATGCTTCTCGAAGTTCGTTCATTACCTAAAAAGATGTGTAATAGAAAATGTATAAAAGTCAATTACAAATGTTTTGATAAATAAACCTCAATTTACCTGCAAAGTTATAGCATTTCTAATGCCTGCTACTGGTGTAGATGGTGTAAGAATCAACTGTACAAGATGTCCATGTTGTCTTACATTAATTTCCTTATTAGTAAATAGTTTCTTAACCTCTACTTTTTCATCATCTGTCGTTTGTGTTTTTGAAACATTTGCACTACCTGAAAACGATATTTATCAACTAATGAACACATCCATTATGAACGAATTAATTTTATTAACATAAATTTGCATTACCTTTTTTGCGACCTGTGGATACACTAGATGATCGTGAAGAACCACTGGCACTAGACAAAAGAGCCGATGCCGCTTCAGCTAAACAAGCTGATAGTTCATCTTGACTCTTCGGAGGTTTTGTATCGCTCGACGACTCTGAAGATGCTTTGCTTTTTGGCACTTTTTTATTTTTAGAAATTAATTTGGCCGTTGTCATTGCAACCGTCGCAGCTGTAGCAGCTGCAGCAGCAACGTTAGACCTCGTGAATTTCTTTATCGGTTCTTTTTTTACCGGCGATTTTTCGCCTGCATCTTTTTCATCAGATTCTACTTTTACTGAACCCTTTGTAGAAAAAACAAATAAGAAAAAATTAATATAAAATTTGTACTGTAATTTAAACAAATCTACACAAATATTTACCCTTTTCCTGCCTCTCTTTATTTCGACTTTTTCATTAGCATCTTGAGACAGTTTTCTCTTAGACTTAGCCGGAACATCGGGTTCTTCTATTTTTACAGAGTCGGGAGTCAAATCAATGCTCACACGTGGACTTGCCGAAGCACTGGAGAACGAGCTCGAAGAATGCCTACGGATTATACGCGAAGCGTCCGCGGCATTTCGAATCTTGGCCGGAATAATAAAATCTGAAGGTAATTGCCCCTGAATGGATGCCCTTGGTGACTTGACACCAGATGGCTCGTGTGATTTTTTCTCGGATTGTGTTGTTGACTGTTCTGAAGATACTGAGGTCTGTATCAAAAAGGGCATGATTATAGTTGCCTTTACCAATGGACATTTTTTGGTATTTTATCTTATCTTAAAAATGTAAATATGATACTTACAGAAACATTTCTTCGAGACCTTGGAGAAATTTTTACAGTTGTAGAATTTGAGTTTCTTAGCCTAAGAACTGCATTTCTTACAAGTTTTGTTCTTAGTTTAAGTTCGCGCTCAGCTTTATCAACATCCATTATTTTCTTTTGCGATTTAGTAATAGGTACTAATCTTTTGCGCGAATCTGGTTGTTCGACGTCGTATAATAAATTTACAACACCTTCGTCTTGCAGCAATCTATCGATTTCACTCACAGATTTCTTTGGTTTATTTGGTGGGGTTGTATTTGATCCTTTTTCTGGAGTAGTTTTATTCAATGAGACTGGCTTCGGTGTTGACACCTATTTTCCAACAAAATTTAAGCTATTAATAAATACATAATATTTTCATTTTGGAGATTATTTAAAATTATAAGCTATATTCACCTGAACTTTGGCTTTTGCAACCGATACTTTTTTTCCAGACATTTTTTGTCGCAATAGATTCTTTACAGCTAGCTTCCTTTTTGAAATTGGTGCATCTTTTTTCGCTAATCCGAGCTTAGGCCGTCTGACCGGAGTCATTTTACTTTTAACACCACTTTCTTTTGAGTCTACAGGCTCCTTCTTCGGTTCCTGTTTAATGCTTATTTTTGTGTCGATTTTATCGGGTTTACTTTGCCTTGTTTCAGTTTTACTTGGTTTTATTTCGGATTTGGTTTGGTTAGACTTAGGAGTAGTAGCTTGATTAGATTCCTGATCCGAGTTTGTGCTTTCAGTCATTGGACTGATTACTTCAGATTTCCTTTTTTCACTCTCGGATGCATCTTGTGACAATTTTCTACCGTCTGATACTGCTCGTCCTTTTAATACCTAAAAGAAATTAGCAAATATTTTCGTTAAATCAAATAAAATTTTCAAAAAAATCTTATTTTAACGGTTATTTAAAAATTTAAATAAAACAATATTATATACCTTTTGACGTTTAACGCTGAGTTCATGTTCACGCGCCTTTTCTGTTAATTTACGTTTCCTGCCTGACCTTGATTCTTCAACACTTATTTCCAAGTTTTCTGCGTTTTGACTGTTATTTTCTTTTAGTGTTTTCGGAGGTTTCTTCGTAGGTGTAATTTCTGTCGAGGAATCTAGATTAATGACCTCTGCCTTCAAGACATTCGTCCCATCAGCAGGTTTGGACTCAGATTGCTCAGTAGAACTGTTGCTTGTTGATTTTACAATTCTTTTCGTTCTCTTTAATGTTCCAGAGTTAATTTTCTTTGATGGTATATTTGGAAGCTCGAGGAGTTGTTTTAAAGCCAGCTCTCGCTCTACTTGAGGATCTAGTTTTGAACTGCCACTTACAGTGTGAGCATCTCCAGACCCTGATAACCTATTATCTTCACTGGTACTTTGAGGTTTAAGATTTGACCAGTCAGGATCAACATCACCTTCTAATATTGCTAATAATTCCTTATTGTCTGTTACTGATGATTTATTTATTTCTGATGATTCATCTGTACAATTATTCTTATCGTTTTCAGAGTCTAGAAGCTTAGACTGAATAGGAATAAGCGGTGGAACAGCAGCTGCAGCAGCTGAGAGCTGACTGGATAATCTTTGAGTAATTTTTTTTACGAACACTATGTCTGCCGTTTTTGGCGTTACTAAATCCTTCTGTTTCTCCCGTAATCGTTCTTTTAACACCTCATTAACCTCAGCTGTCGATGCAATTTGACTTGTTAAATGCATTCCTGGAATTTTTACTCCAGGCCTGGGAGATTGTAACTTTAATTTTGCATCAGAATGATCAGTAATAGGTATCCTTGTTAATCGGCCAGATGATTGATCTGAAAAAGAAAGGAATAAAAATTTTATTCAGATGGAATATGGCCATACCCTTTTTTTGTTACTTATTATTGTAAACTATATTTAAAAAAATATAAAGTACTCACCTTTCACTGGAGTATTATTTGATGCTGATTTTGGAGACTTATTGATTAAATTTTTCAAATCTGTTCCACTTTTGTTTATTGGTGATAATTTCTCTGATCTTATAATTTTTGGTTTTGATGGTGTACTTGTAGCTGCTTGTTCTGTATTATTAAAATTATCAAAATTATTCACTATGTGATCTACGTCTACAACAGGAGTAGAATTTTCTTGATGTGAGCCATCATTTAATAGGTTTTGTAATTCCATTTCTACAGAATCATGATTCTCTTTAAATATAGATGAAATGTTTTCTTCATCACCATTCTCATCTTGCCAATCATCAAATATATCTTGAATTACTTTACGGTGATTTTCAGTAGACTGAGCGGATAAATGGAGATCAAGCTCATCTTCCTCTTCCTCATTAGTCGTAATATCAGGTGTTTCCATTGGTTTTGTTTCTTGTTGCTCCATCTGATTAGTAATCAAATCACTCTCTACAGATTCTATTTTAGCTTCATCTTTTTTTTCCTTACTAGAAAGATTATCTTCATTAGTTTCATCTGTAAGCTCGTCAGGTTGTTCCTTGGGCTTAATATTAGACTCTAAATGTGTATCAATACTTTTTTCTTCGCCTTTAATTTTATCTTCTAACTGCATAGTCTCTATTTCAGTACTATACTCTGTCGAATTAAATTCTGTCAATACAGCAACATCATCTGAACTTATGACAACTTTTGTTTCTACTGTAGCTTCCATATTTACTTCTGTATCTGTAGCAGATTTTATTGTTTCACTTAAAAGGGTTGTATACTCATCATTCCCTTGAACTTCTGTTATTTTTTTATCTTCATCTCTGTCACTTTCAGTGCAGCCTGAATCAATGGTTGTCTTTTCCTCTGTATTTACAGATTGAATTCCAGATTGACCTTGTGCTTCATCTACTACTACATTTTCATCCATCCCTTTATCAACTATTGATTCAGCTTTTACTTTAATTGATTCAGCATTTTCTGTTTGTGTGTTATTGACAAAAGAATCTGTCTCTTTTTTACTCATAGTGATTTCTGACACTTGTTGAGATCCTTTTACAGTTTTATTGTGGATTTCATTAACATTGTTTACATTCTCATTATCATTCACAATATAATTATCAGAAGACTGATTTAAATGAAGATCAGAATCATTTATATCCACTATAGGAACTGATTCACTTGCGTCCATAATCATTTCAGATTCATTTTCTTTATTATTACTACTTTCTGGATTTGTCATCACATTTATTGTATTAGTTACTTCAAGATTATCAGGATGATATGCTGTGTCAGTCTCTATAACAAATTCTTCTATTTTTTCCTTTAATAAAAAAAAATGTTATAATTAAAAAATTATGCACTTAAATATTTCTTTATGGACTAATCACAAAAAAGGAAGAAATAATCTAAATATACTAACCTGTTTATTATTTTCTGAGTAATTTATATCGTTTTCATCAACACTATTTATTTGTAAAAGATTTTCCTCTTTTTTTGCTTCTTTTTGTAACATTGAATGGTCAATTTGATGGTCCTGAATAACTTCATTTGTACTGCAAGTTATCATAGCATTGCTATTGCTTTGATCTTGTACTGCAACATTATCAGAAAGAATAATTTCCATGCCAGTCATTTCACAACTCACTGTTGGCTCTTGATTGTTGTCATTTTGTACGACAATCTCTTGTACAAGCTCCTGTGATATATACTCCGTATCTTCATTTGCATTATTTACTTCGATCATTTGCTCATAACCACCCTGCTCTTCCATGATGAGAGCTTAATGAAAATAAAAATGATTGAACTGTAATGAATATAATAAATGTTTATTAATAAAGATAACGGAAAAATGTGTTCACATTCAATTCTTTAAAATTATTAATTGAGAATATAAGTTCATTACAAGATGTGCATATATATAAACAATTTGCAAACACTATTTCAAGGCACAAACTGACTTATTGATTCAAACTATTCAAATGGTGTGAAACGAACAATCAATTTAGATAAATATACCTAAAAAAATTATATACATTATTATCGAGAGTTGTTCTGTACTCATCACCATTGTACATCTAACTATGCATCACAGCCGATGTATCACTATAAACTTTCAAGACAACAGTTTACAAACCAATAACAGTTATTCAAAATACACCTGAAATTATTTATGCAATATACCTACACACAGTGAAAGACTCACATACAAGTATACAATGGCTTCAAGACGCGTTTTGGAAAAAAAAATAATAAAAATACATGTCAGTACAATATAAGACGAAACATAATTGCACTTGAACATGATTTTCGCAATTACACGCACGACTTCCTCTTTGTACTCACCAGTTTCTTCGTTCGTTTTTCTATTCGCAGAGTCAAAGGCTTTTCTATGTGAGAAATGACTCAAATGATCGGCCTAATATCACATTCTGCTCTTTGGTCAACGAACGCGAACGTCTCCCACAAGGTGAAAATCCAGGAAAGAAGTCACACTACTCTCGTGGCTGTTCTAGGTCTGATAAGCGGCAGCGGCAGCGGCGGCGACACATCCAAGGTACCGACTTTTAGTCGCCGACGTTGCAGGGCCTCGAGTATCGCACATACATTTTGTTTACAAACGTATAGGTAGCGTGTAGCTATGACCTCTCTCATGTGCCGAATCTCGTTTATATTCTTGAATTCCAAAAATACCTATACAAGGAGGCGTGGAGAAGCAGGAGAGAGAAACTTAACCTGGAAAACTCGTTACTATGTGCCGTCGTCGATCGTCGCGTCGTCGCCTCTTTCGTCGGTACTATAAGCACTCGTGGTGGTAGTAGTGACACACCGCACGCACTGTCGTATAGCGTTGTTGCTGCTGCAGCAGTTCGGGGGGAAAGAGAAAATGCCGCGTGTTAACACGTCTCCCGGATTTCTCTTTACAACAGTACGTTTATGCACTACCTCAGTACGAATTGTTTGAGGTAGAATAGATTTCTCCGTAAATACTACACTCTTTTTTTCTTGATGCACACTAAGTAATTTATCTTATAAGTATTATACTCTATATTCGTCACTCGAAAGGTTCTACTAGCGCCAAAAATAATATTATACTTCCATAATGTGGCGAGAATCCGCAACACAGGCAAGGTAGTGAAATCTATTGAAGAAATACAAAAAAAATACAATTGTATCGGATGATACTTGAAGAGTCTTACGCGATCGTACACGGCAAGAGTCACAATCACAATGCGTACGATGCGACATGCGAATACGCGACATTAACGACGTAAATACGAGTATACACTGTACGTCTGTACCGCAATACGATTTCACACGGGAGTCGGAACGGAACTCCGGCGGGGGTCGAGATAGTGAACACAGGCGCAGGCACGACAAGCGAAACGAAGAAACAAGTGCAACTGATGACTGCAGCGCCAGACTGACGATCCAACTATATAAGTAGGTATCGGCCTGAAGCTTGAGCTCGTGAGATGGAATCAAGACAGACTCAAGTAAAGTTTAAAGCCATATTATAATTATAAGTAGGGTCTGAATCCATATAGACGCTGAGTCGGACTTAAGTGGTATCTACTTTAACCTTACTTGAAATTATTTCACTGTTTATACATTCGAACCTATATTTACACCTACCGTATTTGCGTCGATTTTATACATTAACACTGCTGTCAGAACAAGTCTTTTCTTAACAATAAGTTGAGTTCAGTAGTTAAGTTCCTTTGAATATATTCGAAATATATCTATCGTATATCAACATACATAAATATATTTATGATGTATTGAGCAGAACAGAGCGGCTGAACGGAACTGAACCTATTATAGAAAGGCTTCCCAAGCATTCTTCTAGAATAAATTCAATTTAGCTATCCAGTTCCGTCAAATGCAGTCTAAATATAGCTATATATATATACACACACAAACACACACACGCGCGCGTAAATATATTTATATACATTCACACTGTATTCGACGGAACTGAACCTAGTGTAGAAAGGTTCAAAATGGCAAGTATGAGTCACAATGTAGAAGAAGCCTAGACGCAGATCAGAATGCTGAATTTTCTTGATTTCCTCTTGATTATTATCTAAGAAATTTTAATTTTTATTGCAATCTTGAATTTATGTACTCATATTCGAACTAATAAAAAGGTTTCGTTTTAAATGATTATTTTTTAATGGATCTCCACGAATATATATAGTAAAAATATGTAATTAGTTTTATACATTTCTTCACAATTCCTTCTTTATATTTACATCGGCATTCGTTCTTTTATTCCGATTTTTTTACAAATCCAAATTCCAACCACATTTTTCTTTTCGCATGATGAGAGGGAGAGAGGTAAAGAGATTGTTTATTTTAGAAAATACAAAACATATTTTTTGATAGGCGTAAAATTAGAGGTTTCTGCTTCTGGAGACGTAAAATTTGAATTTATATGATGTATTTTTAATTAAAAATAGAATTTTGATGGTAAATAATAACTTTTAAATAAAAGTTTAAAAAAAAATATTGTTTACAATTTATTTTGTCTACAAATTCTCTTAGATCAATATAGAGCATTATTGAGCATGCGTATATATAGGCGGCTGAAAACACAACAAAAGATATATATTAATATCAGTACATACAAAAATATACGAAGTTTTTTGAAAGTTAAATATCGGTAATATACTGAAACAGCAAAGTTATTTTCGAAGCCATACGCAAATTTCTTCAAGAAAATCAAAACAATATGATTTTGGTAAAAAAAGTTAAAAATTTTGAAAACAAATATATGTACATTCTGTTCTATTTATAGATAATGTTTGATTTTGATTTTGTTAATTATACCGGTGCATGTTGAAAAAATGAATCGTAAAAATAATATAATGTCAACATTCACCTATACAAATTACCTAAATGAAATCATTCAGAATTATAAAAAATCGGTACCAAGCCCCAAAAACCAAAACAATTTTTTTATAATTTATCCGTTATGAAATGTCTACCAATTGAGCAATGGAAAAAATAAATAAGTACTTAGCGTGTCGTGAGAACTTATTTCTCACAATTTACTTGCGACTATTCTTTGTTTTACCTGATGCCCAATAATATCTATAAAACCTATAATTACTTAAAAGTTTTCATACATTGGTGCGGTGAATTCAGGAGTGTGCGCATATATATGCTAAGGATTCCCTGTAAAAACACGTTATGCCGAAAAATAAGTTTTTTCAAGCACGAATTCGATGGTGTTTAAAGTTTTGCCACGATACTCAGAATTAGTGTTGTCTGTCGCGTTGAAATCTAGCTTGTACGTTTGCTATATTGCTAGTAGTTTTTTGGTTATATCCTTCTGTTATCGTATCCTAAATGTTTTTTTGTTTTACCAAGGTACTTGAGTAGATCTTTAAAGTTAAATATTAATTTTATAACCGAATTGCAAAACGATCTAAAATTTAGCATACTTACAGAAAATTAATCGAAAATTAATTTTTTAACACAGCGTGCGCAAAACACTACTTCTCATGTGTTCAGTGCGCAGTGTGTGAATTGTTTTCAGTGCGCAAAGCAATAGATATTTACACGCTCCGTCTAAATATATGTAAACATATTGCTTTGCACACGGTAAGCAAGCATAACAAACGATACAAAACACATGCTTTGAGCACGCTTCGAACCCTTTGCCTAAAAATTTCTCAAAATAAGTAAACAAACCGATATGTATTTCATGGAATTGTGGGCGCTCGGGCTAAGTCTAATCAAAGCAAACGATGCTACGAGTATAAATAAATCCATGCTAATTATCTCAATTCCCTATTGCCAAATACAAATTTTTTTCAATCTGAATAATTATTCAGTTAAATTTGTCATAAAAAATTATATAGAAACAACCATTATAAATTCTGTATGATTTATTTTTTTTTATTTATTGAAATAGTTTATTTTTTAATAAATAATTAAATTTTCGTATATTTATTGTAATAGTTTTCTTAATAAACTTTACTTATGTTAGAATAGAATTAAATAGAAAATAAAAGTTTATTTATATTATTATGTTTCTTTTTTTACCTCATGTGCATTTACTCATTTTTCTCACCTTCGCTACGCTCGGGCGAGAAAATCGACTCGCATCTCTTATTACATTTACCTTTTTATGTTAGTTGGTATTATTTTAATAAATTTGCAGTATTTTGCGCACTTCTGTCAAAAAACAGTATACGCAACTCGCTGCGCTCGGGCGACAATCCCGACTCGTGCGTGAATCACCTGCTTTGCGCACTAGTTGCGTAATATACTATTTATTAAATTTTGCTTCCTCAAAGAGGAAGCTTTGTAATGGTGAAAAAAATTTTTGTAACAAAAAAATGTTTAAAAACATGTTTTAAGACTTTTGGCACGAAAATCCGTCGTTTTTGAGCAAAAAAATTTTCGT